>VWZE01008243.1:107361-177378 GCA_013396675.1 Eubucco bourcierii
CTTTTTTCCCTTCTTGAAGATGGGTGTTATGTTTGCCCTGCTCCAGTCAGGAGGAACTTCACCAGTCTGCCATGATCTTTCAAATATGATGGACAGTGGTTTGGCAACTTCATCTGCCAGTTCCCTCAGGACCCATGAGTGGATCTTGTTGTGCCCCATGGACTTGTGCGCGTTCAGATTTCTTAGGAGCTCACAAATGTGATCTTCTACTGTAGTAGGCAGATCTGCCTGCTCCCAGTCCTTACTTTTACCCTCTGGAACTTGGACGTTGTGGTTGGAGCCCTTGCATTGAAGACTGAGGCAAAGTCATTGAGCACCTCAACCTTATCCATATCTTTTGTCAGAAAGGAGATCCCTGCCAAGGAGATCCCTGAAGAGGCTAAAGTCTGCCCTTCTGAATTCCAGAGGTGTGATTTTTGCTATGCACCCTTCTTGACGCCCTAAGGATCCTAAACTCTACCATTTCATGGTCGCTGCAGCCAAGGCAACCCTTCAGCTTCACTTTATTCACCAACCCTTCCTTGTTGGTGAGGACTAGGTCCACCATAGCACCTTTCCTTGTGGGTTCCTCTACCATTTGCAGGAGGAAGTTGTCATCAGTGCATTCCAGGAACCTCTTGAGTTGCTGCTGCTCTGCTGTGTTGTCCTTCCAACAGCTGTCAGGATGGTTGAAGTCCCCCATGAGGACCAGAGCCTGTGAATGTGAAGCTTCTCATATTTGTTTGTAGAGGGCCTCATCTGCTTCACCTTCCTGATCAGGAGGTCTGTAGCAGACTCCTACTATGAAATCACCTTCCCATGAATTCCCTTTAACCTTTACCCATAAGTTCTCTCTTTTTGGATTGCACATCCCCAGGTGGAGTTCCATGGCCTCTAGTCTATCTTTGATGTAGAGGGCAACACCCCCTCCCCTTTTCCTCTGCCTGTCCTTCCTGAAGTCTATAGCCATCTATCCCTAGTTTCCAATCATGAGATCCATCCCACCACATTTCAGTGATGCCAATGACATCATAACCCTGGAGACTTGCACATATGTACAATTCTTCCTGTTTATTCCCCATTCTCTTTGCATTAGTGTAGAGGCATTTAATTTGTGTCTCTCTTGGAGCTGACTTACTGGTTGATTTTTCCCTTACCCTGTTCTTTGGGCACTGTTTTCTCAGTCTGTGCTTCAGCACTAGGCTTAAGTTCCACCTGTCCATGCTCAGACACCTCTGTGGATATCAGCCTGCCTCTACCCCTCACATTATCACTGCCATGTGAATTACCACATGATGCTTCCCTGCTGGCTTGAAGGGCAATTACCTGAAGGGGATCTGGCTCATCTCTGCAAGATTTCAGCTGCATTATTTTGTCCCCAGGATGCTTCTGTGCAGCAGGCTGAGAGCCCCTCTTTCAAACCTAAGCATCAAGCAATTCAACTCTTGGAAAGATTAGATAAAGAAGTAATGTTTTTTAGTATTCACTCTCCTGGAAAACTGGACTTTGTGTTACTGTCCAACTTGAGACATATTTTTTCCTTCTGTCTTACTGATGAAGGTAATCTTCCTAAAAGCAATGCCATAGTGATTTGGAACACCTCCTCTTGCTCATCAAGATATTTTCCCACCACCTGGGAGATCTCTGAGAAAAAGGACCCCACATTTTCCACAGATAGAATTTTCTTCCAGCCTTGGAGTACTGTTTTGCTTTGACTGTGAGTCTCTGTAAGGCTCAGTGAGCTGTATGGGACCCTGCTAGTACAGGGAAGTGAGAGCTGGATAGTTTTATGAACTATAGAGTAGCCCAGGCACTTGATGGGGGAGGCAGGCCACAAGTCCAAGTTCCTGGCTCAGGAACAAGACTGCTGTGGAGAAAGCAACCACATGTAAACACAGGTTGCAAGGCAGACAAGCAAGTTAGCACCTGAGATTTCCATTGGAAATCTATTGGTCAGGTAGGGGTCCCTCACCATTTTAGTTCAAAAATTAATGTACATACCCCCAGAATGTTTTAGTAGTGTTACGTTGGCATTTTATTCCAGAAACATGTTTCACAGGAAAATTTTTCTGCAACTAGCATTATGATTTATAAAGGCTTCAAACCGGGCTACCCAGGAGACTACCTGTGAGTTTATTCCACCACTGAGATGAATGGAAACACCTGACCTGCTCAGCCCTTGTTACTCAATCTCTCCCTTGCACTGCTGTTCCCCTGTCCCAGACTGCTGACATCCATCAACCTTCTGGGTACATCACGCATTTGAATAAATGCTGGTTAAGGTAGTATGCAGTCTGAAAAGTGTGGGATTTGAACTGCAGTGGTTTTTCTGGGTGGACATCCAGTAAATTGTGGGAGAATTGGACATGAAATTGTAGGAATTGACTAGTTCTGTGCAAATCAGGTGGCAATGGTTTTGTTTGTGGCTTTTTGGTTTTGTTATTTTTTTTCCCATCGTGAATCAAACCTGCAGTTTGATGAGAAGCTTTTGCAGGTATCGACATACACAATTTGCAAAGATACATAAAATCCTTTTATTCTGGCACAGTACCTTGCAGTTAAAATGATTGTTCTATAGCAACACTGATTGAATGCAATGCCTGAGTACAAATCTGAAGAACATCCACTTCAGTAGGGACTGAATGTGCAAGATCAGCCTTAGAAAGCAGATCTGTGGAGTAAGTGTGCATCACTTTTCCATAGTCTGCTTTCATGTCACAAGACAAAATAAACAGAGATACCACAAATTGGTCAGTCTGTCTCTCTGTTTAATTTTGTTGAGTTAATGCTCACTCCAGCCTTCCTAGCCAACCAATTTCCTATCTTTTTTTTTTTTTTTTTTTTTTTTTTCCCCTTACTTCTACTTTTGATCATCTTCCAGTTAACATCCAGTTCTGATATGGGAAAATGATCCTTCTCCATAGGTGGCCACCCGCACAGCTTGCAATACATAGACCATTAGAGCAGGTCCTTTGGCAGAGGTCACCCATCCCTCAAGTACAGCCTCCTCTGGGAGATGGAGCACTTAGTCTCCAGTTACTGAGCAGAATGAACCTAGCACATGAGCAATCGTTGGAAATTCTGGCTTTGATGCTGTACATGATTACAATGCTGAGATAAGTGTTTTTCTTTGTGGAAAAACATTGCAAGACCATTTAGGGCTGTAAGTGGCTGGTGCTGGGTTTAGATCTGCACCAAAAGTTCCCTCTAATTACAGAGTGCCCCCTGCTGAGATCCCGCTCGGCGCGAAGGCATAGCGGAGAGTGCCATCTGCTGCTCCTTACCTAGAAACTGAGCTGCTCTTCCGTGGTGTCTAAAATCCTTCAGCCTTGTACTGCCAACTTGGGAGTTAGAGGCCAGTTGGCAGACAGTGTATTTGCCAGCCTTGGGTCTTGGTGCTGAGGTGTGAGGGTTGCATCACCACTGAAGGCATGTCCCATGGTGTGGAAGGTTCCAACAAAGAAATCCTCAGCAGTGCTCTGTAGTTGTGGGAGCGCTGAGTTCCTGCATAGAATGATATTGTCACCGTCCATTATATCACATCACACGCAGCTGTAAGTGATGGCATTGGTAGCTCTTCAAGCTGTTTTCCTGCAGAAGTTGACCTGCTGTGTGGGTGTTCAGAGAGGCTGGGGATAACTTTTAAGTGTGTGCATCTGAAGGACCAGAGAACTTGGGAGGAAGATTTTTGTAAATTCAGGGTTGAATAGAAAAGAAAATGTGATCCACTGTTACTAGTCCTAGAGGTTGGAGCCTCAAAGCTTGCTTTAATGGTCACCATTTCTATATCTGCAATGCAGAACAAGCTATTCTGGTATCAGTTGTACACCCCAGGATGCCTATTTTTCAACTGTAAATAGAATCATAGAATCAGTCAGGGTTGGAAGGGACCACAAGGATCATCTAGTTCCAACCTGCCTGCCATGGACAGGGACACTCTACACTAGATGAGGCTGGCTGGAGCCTCATCCAGCCTGGCCTTAAACATATCTAGGGATGGGGCCTCAACCACCTCCCTGGGCAACCCATTCCAGGGTCTCATCACTCTTATGCTGAAGAACTTCCTCCTCATGTCCAGTCTGAATCTCCCCACCTCCAGCTTTGCTCTATTCCTCCTAGTTCTGTCACTACCTGATATCCTAAAAAGTCCCTCTCCAGCATTTTTGTAGGCCCTCTACAGATACTGGGAGGCCACAATAACCTCAGAGCCTCCTCTTCTCCAGACTGAACAGCCCCAAGTCTTTCAGTCTGTCCTCATGGGAGAGGTGCTCCAGCCCTCTGGTCATCTTCATGGACTTTCTCTGGGCATACTCCAGCATGTCCACATCTCTCTTGTAATAGGGGCTCCAGAACTGGATGCAGTACTCCAGGTGGGGTCTCACCAGAGTGGAGTAGAGGGGGAGAATCACCTCCCTCGCCCTGCTGGCAATACTTCTCCTGATGCAGCCCAGGATCTGGTTGGCTTTCTGGGCTGCAAGTGCACACTGCTGGCTCATGTTAAGCTTCTTGTCCACCAGCACCCCCAAGTCCCTCTCCTCAGGGCTGCTCTCCAACCAGTCACTGCCCAGCCTGGATTTGTGCTTGGGATTGCATCATCCCAGATGCAGGACCTTGCACTTGGTCATGTTGAACCTCATGGGGTTGGCTTGTGCCCACCTCTCCAGCCTGTCCAGGTCCCTCTGGATGGCCTCCCTTCCCTCCAGTGTGCTGCACCACACAGCTTGGTGTCATCAGCAGGCTTGATGAGGGTGTACTCAGTGCCTCTGTGCATGTTACCAACAAAGATGTTGAACAAAATTGATCCCTGAGGGACTCCACTTGTCAGTGGCCTCCACTTGGACATGGACCCATTGGTAGCCACTTTTTGCGTGCAGCCATCAAGCCAGTTCTTTATCCATCTGATGGTCCACCCATCAAACCCATGTTTCACCAACTTGGAGACCAGGATGTGGTGCGGGACAGCGTCGAAGGCTTTGCTCAGGTTCAGGTAAATTACATCAGTTGTTTACTCCTCATCTATTAATGTTGTGACCTGTTCATAGAAGGCCACCAGGATTGTCAGGCAGGATTTGCCCTTGGTGAAGCTATGCTGATTGTACCCAATCACCTTTTCACTGTTCTCCTGTCTCTGTAGTGTCTCCAGAAGGATGTGCTCCATGATCTTAGTGGGCACAGAGGCGAAACTGACTGGCCTGTAGGTCCCTGGCTTCTCCTTCCTACCCTTTTTGAAAATGGGAGATATGTTTCCCCTTTTCCTGTCGGTGGAGACTTTACCAGACTGCCATGACTTTTGGAATATAATAGAGAGGGGTTTAGCAACCTCATCCACCAGTTCTCTCAGTACATGTGAGTGTATCCCGCTGGGTCCCATGGACTTGAACACTTTCAGGTTCTTCAGTGGTCACGAATGTGACTTACGATGGGCAGTTATTCCTTCCAGTCCCTGCCATTATCTTCCATGACTCCAGGAGTGTGGCTGGAGGCCTTTGCAGTGAAGACTGAGGCAGAGAAGTTGTTGAGAACCTTAGCCTTTTCCATGTCACTTGTGTTCATTTCATCTGTTTCCTTTCTGAGGGGGCCTAGTCTTCTTTTCACCATTAATATGACCCAAGTGTAAGGTCCTGCACCTGGGTAGGCACAATCCCAAGCACAAATCCAGGCTGGGTGGTGAATGGCTGGAGAGCAGCCCTGAGGAAAAGGACCTTGGAGTCTGGGTTGATGAAAAGCTCAACATGAGTCTGCAGTGTGCACATGCAGCCCAGACAGCCAACCGAGTCCTAGGCTGCATCAAGAGAAGCGTGGCCAGCAGGTCAAGGGAGGGCATTCTGCCCCTTTACTCTGCTCTCGTCAGACCCCACCTGGAGTACTGTGTGCAGTTCTGGAACCCTCAGCACAGGAAGGACATGGAAGTGTTGGAGCGGGTCCAGAGGAGGGCCACAAAGATGATCAGAGGGCTGGAGCAGCTCTCCTATGAGGACAGACTGAGAGAGTTGGGGCTCTGCAGCCTGGAGAAGAGGAGGCTTCCAGGAGACCTGATAGTAGCCTTCCAGTATCTGAAGGGGGCCTACAGGAAGGCTGGGGAAGGATTATTTACAAGGTCCTGCAATGACAGGACTAAGAGCAATGGGTTTAAACTGGCAGAGGGGAGATTTAGACTGGATGTTAGGAGGAAGTTCTTTACAGTAAGGGTGGTGAGGCACTGAAACAGCTTGCCCAGGGAGGTTGTGGCTGCTCCCTCCCTGGATGTGTTCAAGGCCAGATTGGATGAGGCCTTGAGTAACCTGTACTAGTGGGAGGTGTCCCTGCCTATGGCAGGGGGTTGGAACTAGATGATCCTTGAGGTCCCTTCCAACCTTACCATTCTATGATTCTAATATACCTGTAGAAATTCTTGGTGAATATAATGGATTCTTTTCTTTTTTATCACACAGGAAGGTTTCTTTCCCTACCAATCCATACTACACCTTTTGCAATCCTGTTCTTAGCCCCTCTAGAATGGAATTGCAATGCCAGCAGCTTGCAGCACCCTGTAAAAGCTTTCCCAAACAGGGAGCTTTTATCTGCTTGCCTACCACTTGAGCAAGGACTTCAGCTGCTTAAACTGGCTGCTTGACAAATGTAGCTGAAAAAAAAAAGGGGGGTGGGGTGAGGTTCAGCCTTTGTGAGCTTTCACTGGTTCTTTCACTAAAGGGAAAAAGACTATTTCATACAGTAACCTAGTAGTACTGTTTTGATGGGGTTTGCACTGCACGTCACATGAAATATGTCTACATATGTGTGGCATTACAGCATGATAGAGGGGAAGTGACTTTTTCTCAGTTTATGTAAGCCTAGAAACTGAATGTAGTTAAAAAAATTGTTTGGACACTCCCAAGTGTGCATTGGTAGAAGGTTGGTTTTTTTTTCCCTTGATATGCAGTTTTGAATTCTTAGTCTTACCTTTTCTTCCTCTCGATAGCCTTAGCCTTTACTTTTAAATGGGGAACAGCAATATACTAATTTCCATGGCAAAGCCCCACTGTCACTGTTATTTAAACAATGGTTTTCTTAGAGCAAGGAAGAGTGCGAGCAGCAACTGTGTAAATTGCAATAAGTGGTTTTGCACCGTAAATCAAGCAATCAATGAAATTGAGTTCTTGGCTTGAAAAGCCAAAGGTAGGCTCACTTTCCTGAAAAGCATTGCTACAGACTCCAGGGGTGTAAATCTTCATCAAATTAAATTACAGTGGAGCCAGTGGGATGTGAGATATCAGCAAAAAGGGAACTCTGCCTTCATGGCTGAAGAGGAGAATATTCTTGCAGAGCACAGGAAACTCATTTTTACCTGTGTCCAGATCTATTGTTCAGTATTTTAAGGCTGCCTCTTTTTCTGTGTTATTTTAGTCTCACAAATATTGAAACCCAGTTTCTGCTCTGTGAACGGTTTGAGGTAATTGGTTACTTGTTTTGTATTTTGGATGAAGGATGTTCATTTTGTTTATACATCATAGGCGAGAAATCCAAGTGACATATATAATAGTATAAAGCACTAGAGATTCATATGAATGACCATAAGGTAAACTAAAGACAGCATTTAAAGAACACTCAGAAATGAGGCTTTTAATTATGTCTTCATATATTCAGAAAAAAACATTTATACTGTTTTGCTCTATCAAAATAGAGCTGTTGGCATTTAAACTTCTCTCTTCCCTAAGCATGAATGACTCCAAAAGGCCTTATAAATCAAGAAGAATTGTAATGCATAGCGCTATAGAAATCATAGAAATCATAGAATGGTAAGGTTGGAAGGGACCTCAAGGATCATCTAGTTCCAAACCCCTTGCCATAGGCAGGGACACCTCCCACTAGTACAGGTTACTCAAGGCCTCGTCCAACCTGGCCTTGAACACCTCCAGGGAGGGAGCAGCCACAACCTCCCTGGGCAACCTGTTCCAGTGCCTCACGACCCTCACTGTAAAGAACTTCCTCCTAACATCCAGTCTAAATCTCCCCTCAGCTATGTTTTAACTGCTTGTCATTTATAATTGTGCTTTAAACCTGCATGAATGCAGCAGACTTTTCCATACTTTTGGAGGATTCTTTAATGTTTCATCAAATGTATTTTTATTGTACTATTTCTACTGGACTTAAATATTTGCCTAATGTTTGAAAAGTAGAATACTGTGTCTGGACTGGTAATTCTTGAAATGAGAATAAGAACTGTATAGTCCTCAGTCATGGGAAACAAGGACTTTCTTTGTGTTTCATTTCTATTTTTTCTTCTTCTTTTGGAGGATTTACTGTCTTTCACATGTATTTGTAAGTGCATGGAGTTGCAAACACCCATGAAAAACCTGAAATGCACTGTTACAACTGCTGTGACCATTTTATTTTATTTTGTCACATAATGTATATGACTGGCTAGAAAATGATCCTTTGTCCTAAAATAGTTAAGCTTTTGAAAATTTTATTATGATGCAAAATACAAATGAAAGAGCAGATGCATGCAGTGTGTCTCAATCTCTCCTGTTGGAGTTATTCCACTTGGTGTAAATAATTGAATGTTCAACTCTGGCCATGGGGTAGCAGGGGGAAGAGCAAACAAGCAAAAGTGGCAGTGTAGCACAGGGACCAGAACAGTTGTGTGGGCTATGGGGAAACTCAGAGTCAGTTCCTTCCTCTGAATCATGCCAATATGTCCATATTTCTTGCAGGAGTGCCCTGATCTCTAGGCTGAGAACTGTTTTGGAATAATTTTTTACTTCCTGGTACTTGTCTGATAACTGAGCGTAGTTTCTAGTCAGGAGGATACGAGGCCAAATGTTTCCTCAACAGTTAGTATTTTTCAGTAGGAAGGAAGAGTTCTGTCATGGATTTGACCACATCTAATATTATCTGGGATTTAAAATGTTAACTTGTCATGGCTTCCAATGTACACTGCTGTTGGTCAAGCTTAAGGTAAACATGATGAAACAACTTATGGGAAAGCTAGAACTTCAGAATTTAATTTGCAAGAGTAAGAGGGTATAATATCATACATTTATTACAGCTGCTTAGTTTCTAAATTTGATATCTTAAAACTGTTGGAGCGACTATAATTCCAGATAAAAAGTCTTCCTACAGGCAAAAGAGATTTTTTCATAAGCTTTTAAAAAAACTAATAAAGTAGTAATCTACAGTATTTTATTATTTAGAACCCCAGCCTGGGGGGTATGATTTGCAAAGAGTTTTTTACATCTCAATTCAGGGTATTCCTGTGAGCAGCCTGTGTGAATATATCTGTCAGTCTTTTCTGTAGGCNGTCCAAAGAAACACTACCACCTCTTTAAGTGGTAATGCTCCCTGCAGAGTTTTTAGCCTGTAGGAGATATGATTAGGGGGTGATAGTGTTAAGCACTCCTCCTGTATCTGCTGGCCCACTATGATAACCTTAGGGTTACAATGCATGTCTGACAAATACAATTCCATTGTGACTAGCGCCTTATGGCAATTTAGGAGGCTTATTCATCATTTTACAACAGACTTCTGTCAGGGATTTTGCTTATTTGCCCTTCACTGGTGTACAGTAGTTGTAGGTTTATCTCTAGGAGTCCAGCCCTAATAACCAATAACAAAGTGCTTAAGCTCTAAGCTTGTGAGAAATGGACTTGCATTATACTCCAAGTGCACCTTAACTCTCGACTGATAAGACAATGTGTCTTTGAGAGAAGGAAGGATTTGTATGAACTGATCCTTTACAGTACAGTGTATGCATTGGTAGAAGATAGGGGGAAGCGTGTTGTGTTCTAACCATCCCAATCCTAGCTTTTTACATATAAAACACATCTTTGCCATCATTAGAAACGTTGCCTTTAAAATATGAAAGTGAAGAGATATCTTGCCTTGGAAATTGCACTACAAAGTTGTTTGTAACAATGATGTGGGATTTGGAAGAACTGAGTTACTTTTGATGAAATCCCCATGATTATGGTTTAAATTACACAGATTTATTCAAGGAACAACAAAAGTTTTTTTTTTTATTATTATTATTCAGATTCCTGCTGGGTTCTGGATATTAATTAGGTAGTGGTTCCAGATGAAATCCAGGAGAGGGGGGAAAAAAGTGCTGCTTACATTTTAATAACCCAGAGAATTTTAAGTGGCTAACCATATTGTTTACTATATATCAGTCTGAAGAATAAAGAATAAAAGTGCATGAATAGACAGGCACACAGCATGGAAGAATAGTACCATACACCCTAGCTAAAGTGCATTGTGTATTCAAGGTTTAGATCTTCCACACAGCAGATTTAGAGCATGAGGGGGCAACATTTGAGAAGTGTGTACTGAACAAACACAAACATGAGGATTGCCTTTTTTCAGTTTTAAGTGTGAAAACATTAGCTCTCCCTCTATGCCTTTGAAGTCTTCTCTTTCTAGCAAAGCTCTGGCAGGAGGGAGGTCTTTCAATTAGTTTCTCACCCATAATGATTTCTTTGAGAAATTTTAATCAGGTTTTCCATCACAGAGTGCATTTGTTACTGGTACTTGATCTTTTGGCCAGCTGAAGCTTCTGTGGTCTTTTGTCTCTTGAGCAGTTGGGTCTTTTATAAACTTTCTGGAGTAGTTATTAATTGTGGAACTTTTCTGCTTTTTCCAGGTGCAAAACTGTGAACAGGGTAAAATACCAGTGTAGTGAAATGAGCTAATTACCTTCAGCGTTCTCAAGATAAGAGATAGCATGTTAGCAGTAATGCCTACAACAGCATCATTGCTTTCTGTTTCCATTGTTTTGCAGTAACTATATAATTAGCTCACTGTATCAGAAGCTGTCTGCTTTTTGTGGCAACCTGTACTGTTAATCACTAGAAAAGTTTGGGTAAGTGATCTGTAGCTTTTACACCCACAGAGTAGCGCCGACTACTTTGAAGGGGCACTTTATGCAGGCTCCTTCTGCATAGGTTAAGGATTGAGAAAGAAAAGACTGGCAAACCTGTAGGAGCTGAAACCTTTGATACAACTTCACAACAATATCTAGTAAAGCATAAACCACTTCATATAGTTTCTTCTGGATTAAACTGTGTCCATCTTTATTCTCTTGAATCTAGTCTACACTGGAAAAAAAAAAAAAAGTGTTGATTCCCTTAAATAGTTTAATTTATTCTGACTCTGATCTTCAAAGGGGATGCTTTCTTATAAAAGCAGAACTTCAGGAAGGAAAGGGCTCAGCAGGGCCAGATTATTTGTTATGAAAGAGGCCTTCTTCCATGGGGCATTTTTCAGGGCCTATGTTCTATCACAAGGAATTCCTCTCCAATGCTAGGAAGGTGAATTACATGCCTGTTACTGCCTCTTGCAGTTCCCCATGTCAGTGAAAAGGCAGGTCATGGTTGCACCAGTGGTCTCTCAGAGCTGGCAGTGCTGTAGCCACTGGGACTTGCTGGGCAAACAGGTCAGGCTGATGCTTGGGAGAAATTACTGTGAGGAGGGAAGGTAGAAATGAAGTGGGGTCCTGCAGAACTGTGCACTGCCTATCCAAGGTCACAGCAGTGGAATCAGCTTAGGATAGTGCCACTGCAGGCAATGGGGCAAAGCAAAAACTCTTTCTATTATACTATTGATAATAGCTCTATTACACTAAATTATTTTTGCTCCATAAAAGCTGGCTTTTGTGAATATGGGTGAAAATCTGCCACGCGCATGGTACTTGAGACTAGAGGAAAGGAAAAACACAAGTGTTGTGTGTATTTAGGAGGTGGATTTGGAACACTTTTTTTTTTTTTTCCTCCTGTATTCCAGTCCCCTCATCTCCCCTCAATGTTAGTACAATTTAAGTACAAAATTCACAGAATTTGGGAGATAAAGAACGTGGGTTTTTATCACTGTTCCATCCTACTTAATTTCAATCTGTTGTCAGTTAATTATAGATGCTACTTCTTCAGATATTATTGCATAAGTCAACAGAAAACAAAAAGGCTCTGTAAAAAGTGGTCATTAAATTCAGCTTTAGATATTTGATATGGTTTCCAAGTACCTCTTTATTTATTTGAAAAAAAGAATCCTCTTGAAATGTTCTCTTTCTTCTTCCCCTCTGTGGCCTTGGAGCTGGTCCCTCTGAGCACTGTTTGTACAATAATTATTATGCTAAGTAGGCAAGATCAGGTGATAACAGGAATACTTTTGAAGCACACCACCAAGGCTTCAAGGTAGGCAGCAGTGCTACATCGTCGTAAGATATGTGCTGCCTGGTTTATTTATTTATTTTTTTATATACCAGCGAAAATGCGAAGTTCTCCAGCTCATCTCTGATTACTCATCCTACTCCTGTCCTTGTGCAGAGCCCCCTCTTGGTGCAGCCGCTGTTCCTTGTTCCTCATGAATTGCCCTGTTGTGTGTGGGATGCCGCAAAGTCAGGACCCCAGAATTAAATCCCTCTCTGCGTTACTGGCTTGATTTTTCCAAAAACCACTTTAATTCCATGGAAAGCAATGAAGTTACACCAGACCTTATTTGGGGTCCGTTCTAAAGCATTGCATTGCTCACTGCTTTATAATGTGTTTACTGCATATTTTTTTGTCCCCCAGGAGCTGTGTGTGTGTTGAGGAGTTCAGTGAGTGCAAGGAAGGGGGAGGCCCCTAGCAGGAGCTACCCAATCTCTCTCTTTTCTCTCAAGTGCTAGTACTACCTTCACAGATGGGACCTTGTTGCTAGGGTAAAGGGGACTACATGAAGAAAGCAAGATTATTAGTATTCTGAACCTTTTAAAGTGTTGTAATATTTCAGCAGATCATGATGTATACAAGATGCATTTTAATTTTTTTTTTCCCCCCTCACTGTCGAGGTTAAGAAGTCTTAACAGGATGTCACGAGTTCAAGTAGTACAGCAACACAAAATTTATTCCCAACAGTTCCTTATCAGCCAGTGATTAGAAAAGACTCCTGACAGCTAGATGGGTCAGACTGTAGTTTGTTGGAAACATCCAAGATGTCCTAACACAACTTCATGGACTAATTTTTTTTAATTCCCCCCCTTCCCCCATTTCTGTTTCAGTATAGTTCTAGCACGGCAAAATTTGTGTCGGAGTAAAATACTTTAAAAACCAATCACTGTTTTTGCCCGAGTTTCTCTTTATCTCAACACAGCACTGGCACTCCAGATCAGGTTCTGTTCTTGCATCCATCAGTTGTTTCTGGTTTTGTGGTGTGAATAGATAAAACCCCATTCTTGGTTTGAGGATTGTCACATACCTATGTAACTGTTTTTCTTTACCTTCTTGTTTACTTTCTAGATTAAAATATTATTTGAAAACAAAGTAAATGTAAACATACAGAAACCTTCATGAGGTTTCTATCTTCCAAAGTCCAAGATACCAGTGGATTTGGTATTCATTAGCTGCAGACCTTTGACTGGCATTCAGACTGGTATGCAACTGTGTTGGGATCTTATTCTGCATCTCCTCATTAATTAAAAAAAAATAATAATTTGGCAGAGCAATAGAAAAGTGTCAACAAAACCCATGACTTGTAAAAGGTAAAATATTTACAAACCTCTTGTCGACACTGGCTTGAATACTGCAAATATTTGCTCTACTTGTAAATTGGCTACTTGAAATCTCTGCATAGAATCTCATGGAGGTACATAAAATGTGGGACAATGCAGTAGTATGATATATTTTGTTGCATTTGTAAACCTGGAAACTTTATTCTGGGTAGTAAAAAGCAGTAAATAGCTGTCATTTTTCTTATTACTACCAATTTAGCACCAAATTCAATATGACTGGATCTAGTGGACAATTCTTAGACAATATTGGCCTCTGTTTTCTTCTACTGCTGAATGTGTGATGGACCTGTGTTCTGTGAAGTTTCTGCTTGTCCTAGTTAGTGGTTACTTCATAAAGATTTCACTATAGAAAATTCACACATTTGAGGTGAGAAAGGTACTAAAGGGTTCTTGAACCACCTGTAAAATAGTTTTGTATCTTTACCATACATTTGATCAGAAGAAGAAGAAAATAGGTGTACTTCAAACCATCATAACTGGCCACCAGTAAAAGTAAAAAAATTCTCATCTTTGCATTAACTTTATAAAGCTGGAGCAATGCTAGTCTAGTTTATCCATGGATGAGGTAATTTGCTTTTCTAGTACATTATTTTAAACCAGCAGAGCTTGTGCATGTTGATAGCTTAACATTGTTGAAGTACTTTGTACAAGGCTTATACCATCATATGGGCAGCCAATGGCATCCTGGCCTGCATCAGGAATAGTGTGGCCAACAGGAGCAGGGAGGTCATTCTCCCCCTGTACTCTGCACTAGTTAGGCCACACCTTGAGTACTGTGTCCAGTTCTGGACCTCTCAATTTAAGAAGGACATTGAGGTGCTTGAACGTGTCCAGAGAAGGGCAACGAGGCTGGTGACAGACCTCAAGCACAAGCCCTACGAGGAGAGGCTGAGGGAACTGGGATTGTTTAGCCTGGGGAGACTCAGGGGAGACCTTCTTGCTGTCTACAACTACCTGAAGGGTGGTTGTAGCCAAGAGGAGGTTGCTTTCTTCTCTCAGGCAACCAGCACCAGAACAAGAGGACACAGTCTCAAGCTACACCAGGGGAAGTTTAGGCTCGAGGTGAGGAGAAAGTTCTTCACTGAGAGAGTTATTGACTACTGGAATGGGCAACCCAAGGAGGTGGTGGAGTCACCGTCCCTGGAGGTGTTCAAGGCACATTTGGACGTGGCACTTGGTGTCATGGTCTAGTCTTGAGGTCTGTGATAATTGGTTGGACTTGATGATCTTTGAGGTCTCTTCCAACCTTGGTGATACTGTGAATATTGCTATTTTACAAGCTGACATAGCTCTTCATTTGCCTTACCATTGTGTAATTAAGAAAAAGGCAGGTAGAAAGGAAAAGTATTGTTTCTAATGCTTGGAGAGAAAATAAATATTATAGCTGCAAAGGACCCTGTATTTTTATTCTTTTTTAAGAGAGACTCAAAAGTGGTTGCCTTCCAAGTACATAAGGTGTGGGAGACTTGCACAATACTAGCTATTCCTTCCATAAGGCACAAAGCCAGCACTCAAGCCTACTAACAAAGTAAGACTGATTTCAATGTGTGTTTTTTAGGGAGTATTTTAGTCGCAAACTTGACTCTTATTTAAAAAGAACAATAGGAAAATAGGTAATTTATCTGTGGTCTTGCTTGCCCTTCTCCCAAACCAGCAATTATACCACTGCTGATAGACTAAGCTAATCTGCATTTGTGATTTCTGTCTTTGAAAAGTACATGTTTAGTTCCGGGACATTTGTCAGTGCGTTGCCTAGCTGTGGCTTTGCAGAGAGTGCCTGGCACTGCCATCGTGCTAATTAATTGGCTCTGTAGGAGGCAAGGTGAGGCAGGGCAGCATCTATGGCCTTGGTGACCATTCACCCTCTCACAGGCTACTTAGGCACTGCCTGACCCAGTGGAGAGAGTTTGGTGCCTCCAGTAGCTGCAGAACAGCCTCTGAAACCCACATTTTTCTCTAATTCCCTCTAGCTTTCTAGGGTAGCCTCTGCAGTGTGCCTGGTGTTCAACTGGTAGAGAGCACAAAACCTCTTTGTCTCAGGTGTCCTTCCTTGGGAGAAAGTGTTGTAAGAAAGACTTTCTCACTGGCACTTGTGACTCGAGATCCTTTGCTACCCTATTAGATCAAATAGGGTTAAATGAGGATCTGTCATAGACTTTGAGGAGCTTTCAGGTAGTCTCTGAGGTCAGTCAGGGAGGGTGATGCCAGTGTCAGGGTTCAGTCCTAATGAAATCCATAGTATTGGCCTTGAAAATAGTGGGATCTGATTTAGGTCTACGACAGAAATCTACTGTGGAGTACTTTGACATGTAAAGCATGTCCTGCTAAAGAGTGGAGAAACTGCAACGTGATGGTTTCAGTAGTTCTTAATCTTCTGGTTTGGGACCTAAAATAGGTACATTTTTGTGCAAAGGATAATGTGGCTTAAACTTTGGTTCTTTAAACAGTAGAGTATGAATATAGGTATGCACGTATTACTGTTGATACATCTAAAGGCACGTGCATGTATTAGAACAAAGGCTGTGGTGTGGAGTGGAAGTCTTTGGAGAAATCATGAAATTTCCCATGAGGAGCTCCCCTCTAAAAGTGCAAACAAAAATAGAAAATAGTGTTAACCCCAAACTTTTCCTAAAAGATGTCTTACAGAGATTACACATAGCACTTTCATCATTGAGAATCCGTCTAATATGCAAATGTATTTGGGATAACTATTGAGTAAAAGAAAAGTAGTTTGATTAATGGAACCTGTCCTTTATAGTTCTCTTGCAATGTGTTAAGGCTCTGTGTTGTGTCTGTGCATGTGTGCGTGCATTTCAGCAGCAGCATAAGCATGCTGGCAAAAGCCACTGCCAAGTCTCATTAATTGCAGCTCCCGCAGACTTATTCAGCCATAGAACTCTTATTTGTGGTGTACTTTTACATTAATTTGGGACTTGGGTTTCCTTTACCTTTCAAACTACGTAGAGCAAAGTGTATCCTATTTTAAAAAAGGAATAAACAGAAGGCAGCTAGATCTTGGGAGAGAAGCAAGATGATTTTCCCTTAAATTCATTAGGATTACTATATCTGCTCATTTTTGTTGACAAGTGCAGTCCAAACCCCCCAATACGTGAGAACATTCCTCTCCAGCATACGGTTTCAGCCAAAGCTGTGTAATTGCCCAATATCATAGGCATAAACGGCAGGAGGGCAACGGAGTTCAGTCAAGACCCCCCAGTGTTTGTGTTTGGTATGAAACACTCCATACAAAAATAATGATTTTGGCTCCTTGAGCCTCCCTCCAGTAGTATTTTCAAAAACTTTGCCAGTTGCTGTTGTACTTTGTTCTCCAAGAGTACACTGTAGAAAATGCAGCTTCACTAAAGAGTGGCCAAAGGTTAGGCATTTGTAGGGGGAAAAAAGGGCTTTTTTTATACATATAAAAGATTTGTGCAAATATGTGCATTTAGTTTGAATAAGATTTGATGTGCTTCAAATGAGACTTTGCTGTCCCCCACTTCTAATATTGACATGATTACTGTCTGGCTTTAATTTTTGCAATTATTCTTTGGATAATGACAACTGCTTGAGGTATTTTGTTAAAACTCAGTAATTTTACTTTTACACACAAAAAATACGAGCATTTTTGGATAGTCTCACAATTAAGTTAATATTATGGACTTTTAATGGATGTTTTAATTAAGCTTTGCTATTAATTGGAAGATTTCTAAAATTAAAATGCCATCCTTTGTGGGTGCTATTTCCTTTTGCGCTTTTAAATTAAAACTTGAAAATATTAACTAATGATGGATGAGTTGTAAATGCTGGCATGAAAAAGCTTCAGTTTTTATGTTGATGTCATTGGGAGATGAGTGGTTCTGATGGAGGGAAGTTCTCCATGTGCAGTGGGGGAGAGGAAATGCACGGTTTATGTAGTAGGAAAAAAGCATGTATTTATTGATCCTCCTGTCTGTCATCTGTGTGCTGTATATCAAATCATCAGTCTCCTAGGAATTGCAGTATCCTGAGTGTGGACACCAAAGTGCCTTTAATTAAAACACTTCTCTGAATGTGTTTTGCTTCTATAATTTACTGTGCATTTGTAAACTATTAAAATATAGCAGAAATTAAACTGATGGGCTTCAAAGGACTTCAAAAGATCCATCATTTCTCACTCCAGTGGCTTAAGTTCTTTTATTTTTAGTATGAGGAATGGAAGAAAAAGTTCTTCACGGTATTTTATCTACAGATTCAGAAACTGACTCAGTCCCCTGAGCTACCTGCTGAAAACACACACTTCCTAAGAAAACAAAAGTAGAAACAATTCAAACAAATGGGAGAAATAAAGTGGGGACTGAAGCTATGATGTGACTTTGAACTTTCAAGTCCCTCGAATTGCAGCTCAGACTCTTGTCAAATTCAGCTGCAAAAAGGCAAGTTGAAAAGGTTGGGAAGGTTTGGGAGGAGGTCTGTATTTATCAGTTCTGAGTCTGTATTTGAATTTTCTGTGTAGATCATGCATATTTTATATCCTATATAGATACACATGGCATAAATATATGTAAGTAATTATATATATAAAAAATCACACATTACTGAGATGAGGAAAATAAGGACTGTTATCTGGGGTCAGCCCAAGGGCCTGTGTAGGCAGATGTCCTGTTTCAAACAATGGCCACTATCTGATGATCCAGCAAATATTTATCTCACTTAATAGAAAATGAGGTCATTACATGATGATGTAGAACATTTTTGTAATCCCATGGAGACAATCACTGGCCTACATTCTGATTACATGTGGATTGATATCCTGTGCATATATTTGTCTTGCTGAGAGTTGCTTAAAGCTTTGAGAAAAGAAAGTAACTCCACTGGTGGTCTAGAGCACAAGTCTTCTGAGTAGTGGCTGAGGGAGCTGAGGTTATTCAACCTGGAGAAAAGGAGGTTCAGGGGAGACAACAACTCCCCAAAAGGAGACTGGAACAAGGTGAGGATCGGTCTCTTCTCCCTAGTAACAAGCAACAGGAAAAGATGAAACAGCCTCAAGTTGCACTAGAGAAGGCTTAGTCTAGATGTAAGTAAAAACTTCTTCCCCAAGAGGGTTGTTAGACTCTGGATCAGGCTACCCAGGACACTGCTGGAGTCCCCATCCCTGGAGCTAATTAAAAGCTGTGTAGACATGGTGCTGAGGGACGTGGTTTTGTAGTGACAGTTCTGAGTTCATGGTTGGACTCAATACTTTTAAAGGTTTTTTCCAACCAAAACAATTCTATGATGCTACGAGCTGAATTCATCCCCACTGTAACCTGACTAGGAAAAAAGTCAACCAGAGACTATGTGCTGGTTTGAGGCTAATTGGAATATTTTAATAGAGAAAATTACACTATAGGCTGTGAAAGGAAGACATCGTGATGTCTACTTCACTCATAGGCTTGCTGGAAAAAAAACTGTTTGGGAACAATAACCAAAATATATAGATAAGTCAGTCTCTGTCTGTCTCGGGCTTGCAGCACAGTTTCTCGGGCGGTCTAGCAGCTTCTGGCTCTGGCTCCTCTGCCAATTAATCTTCACTAACCACTTTTCTTCCAACCCTCCCTGACCGATCCTCCTAATTTACCTTGCGCGTAAGGCAAACCTTGGGGTAAGGTACAGAAGTGGGGAGAAGGTGGAAGGGTGGTTGGGAACCCCTCCTGGGGTCTCTGATTTCTGGGAGGGGTGTTGTGTTGCTCTCTGGAATTTCAATTGTAGATATTTCAGGTTTGGTATGGAAACCTGAAGGTGCTCCTATGGAGCACCTCTGGGAGCCTTTTTTTTTTTTTAGCTAGACTCCTCTGCAAATGCAGGTTTCCAATAACAGGGAGTGAGGAACCCACAGAGTTAAATCCTTGTCCTGGTACACAGAAGGGATCACCACTGAATTGGGTCATCCTGGTGGCTCTTTGTGTTGGGGCTTCCTCTCCAGAAGGCTTCACCATTAGTGTGCTTCAGGAGGAAAAAATGTCACAGTCCTTTTGTTCAAGCTGATGATCTAGGTGTGACTTCACTGAAGTCAGCAGTCTTTGGTCCCAACCTGTGTTTTTGTCTTTCTAGGTATGAATTGTTAAAATAGCTGAGCATTTTAAATTTTATTTTCTTATAATGGGCATGGTAACATGGTAAAATAGGGTCATCACCACATAAGAGATCACCCTCTTGATCTTTTTTGATCTTGAAAAAGGTCGGAAGAATAAAGGTCTTACTGGGGATAAAAGTCTTAAGAGAAGTTCTGTAGCGGCAATTTTTAATGTTAGTATCTTTTCCCTCCCCCACCATTGTTGCACAGCTCAAGCGTGGAGAAGAATAGCTTTAGCTATGTTTGGGCTTTTTTATGTAGTTGTATACTTGGGAGCAGACCTGAAAGCTAAATCTTTGTTTTCTGCTATGTGTTCTTCCAGTGTCCCAGCTCTAGTGAGTGATATCTTTGTGGCTGCAAAACCCGAAGGAGGACCCCTGCATACACTCAGAAGTACAATTGCGGATTACTTTTAGATTTACTTCGATGTGATCTGTAGAGATTCCCTTCATCTAAGGGGAGGTCTGATTCTCTTAGCTGACTTATGCAGCCACACACCAAGAGAGCCTTATTTTGTGGAAGCCAAATCTCATTAATGGCAATCTGCTGCCCATCTTTTAATTAGTCAAAGAACTGGTGACATTTCACAACCACAGCAGTGGCAATAAAGTAGCATTGTAATATAAAATAAGGTGAAGTGTCCACCAGAATTGAAAGCCTCCATTTATCTGCATTAGTCTGCTGACTGGATTCTCATTTTATATGGGGAATTGATGTATCTATTTTTATTATGTCACAAATACACAAAAAGCTAATCTTTTTAACTTCTGAAATAACTTCAGCGTTAGCTAACCCGAGGATTTGGAAATGGTACAGATTGCAATCTTGTGTGAAACCTTATTCTGCAGTCTTGGGTATGATGTATACTAACTGCACTCTTAGTGAAGCCTTGAACCTTGACAAGATTTATCCAAATATTCCAAATATTTAGAGTTTAAAGCCACTACCTTTCTTGGCAGAGTTTTCAGGTCCTTATGCTCTAAGCGTGCCTGGTTTCCCTATTAACTTAATTACAAATTTTGTGGTGTATTCTTCCTATTCGTGTGTTGATGTTATCAGGTGCAGGGTGGGAAAGTGTACTATTTAGATTGCATACTGCTTGGTATAAAGACTTCTTTCCCTTGTGGTTTATACAGCATTGTTTTCTATAGAGATTCATAAACAATTTGTGCTGTGATCTTTCCCACTTATTTTTCTTTGTTTTATAGAATACATCTTATGCTGCAGTTTCAGCATATGTCTTTGTGATTGAGTAAACTTACCTAGTCCAGAATCAATACTTATTTTTCCTTTCCCATAGCAGTAAAGGGCATACAAAATGCATGAGACAAAGTAAGCTTTTTCTAAAGATATGGATTAAAATGGAAACTACACTTAGAAATGTGAAAAACTGAATGAAGTGTTTTGACATTGGGTCGGTTGTCTGTGATACAGAGGAAATATCAAACAGTCAAAACATCACAGCACTGCGGTAGCAGCACTACGCAGTGCCACTGCCCTGTTTGTTTGCAGTTGGTACTGAAGTCATTATTTTGTCTATACTTAATTCTAGAAGTCTGTTGTTGTTAGCAGTTCAGAGTAGAATTTACTTAGAAACAGGAGAAATAGGAGTCAGTGGCAAGTGTTCTTACTCTGAGATGGAAAACAAAAACTACCAGAGGAAACTACCCTATTGCACAGAACTTTTCTGGGAACCATAAGCAGCATTCAAATCTACCAATAATGGTGTTGAGAGCTCTGATATTGGCAGTGAATCCAGTGCTACCAGCATCTGACCTGGAATGTTCAGAATGTTATGCTAATTCAACATTGCTGCAATGGGTCACTGTGTATATGGTACAGGCAGAACAGTTACTCCTGCAGAATTTTTGGCTCACTCTGAAATACAACAACAAAGAGAGATCTTGGCTTTGGTAAACTGTGGAGGAATTTGTGGACTGAAGGCATGTATTTCCTTAAAGAAATTCGAAGGCGCTTTATATGATGAAACCTTTGAACCTTTCCTGCTTAGCATCCACAGTAAGCAATCACAAAAAGATGACCACAACAATTGCATATTTTGGGACACAACTACATAATGAAGAATTTGCATCATTGCTTTGAACTTCACTTTGAACCTAATAAACCCCAAGAAATTAGATGGCAAAGATATATATTACAATACAAACTAAGTATCACAAGACAAAAACATTTGCTAAAAGCATTGTGTCATCAAAATGTTTATGACACTAGACTGACAGCTGTGGTGGTTCTTGGCTGTGTCACTGCACTTGATTTGTAAGGAAATCTGATTTTGTTCCCTTCACAAGAATTAAAAAGAAATTTGGACCACTAGGACAGCAATGTGAAGAGTTAAGTGTCTGAAGGCCAGCTGGTCCACAAAATTTGCCATAGGAAGTGAGTAGTAGAAATCAGTGAGGAGAAAGCACTCAGTTGTATCCTGTTGCTTTAAGAGATTATTTGGATATAAGTGTTGATTTTAATATCAGTAGGCAGAAAAAGGTGCCTTGTACAGAAGAAAAACTTCTTGGAAAGGTATAAAAGGCTCAGTTTAACTGTCTCTAGACATGGTAGAGTGCTGAACTGAAGACATGCATGCTAGTATAATCAAGGGATTTTGGGTTTTTTTGTCACCAGAGTTAGTGTTGTTCCATTACAAGTATCCCAGAATGGCAGCCCTCATCTTTAAACAAATACTGTCATTTATGACAACAGTCATTGGAGCAATTGGTTTTCTCTCTTATGACCATGATCAAAATCTCTCTTCTTTCTCAAGTCAAACATATACGTGAAAAGCTACAAATTTTGCTTGTGTCAAGCTCTTGCCAATATGGCTAAAAAAGCTGGGCAATAGCTTAAAAACAGAGATTAGTTACTCAGGATAATTCCTTTAAACTGTCATCATGATGTCCTTTTTTTCATGAAGTTCAGCCCTAAATGAGCATCATCTTATTAAATGTTCAGGTGTGTTGGACCACAGAGCATGGTAGTTTGCAGTGGAAGCAGGATATTTCCCTGTGCACACAATTCTATCCTATGTCCTACACACTATGGCTGGTATCATCTTCCAGAGAGTTACTTCTGATGGACAGGATTAGGGGAAATCCTTGTTTCTTTGGTGATTTTCAAACACTATCAGACAATGAAGCCAACTAAGAGTGAATTAATGAGATATTGGAGCCTGGCAAGTAGAAAGTGGCTTTAAGTAACCCTGATTAGCCTTTTCTCAGTTTCTTAGAGCACAGGCAAGGCTTGAACAACAACAAAGACCCCACACTCACACTTTTTATTAGTTTGGTGGAAAAAGAGTGTGCTTTTCAGAGGGTGTTAATTAAAAGATTTAGGCTCCATTCACACTGCCCGTATCCCTTGTTTCATCTTTCCCTCCTTTTTGTGTAGTTTGTTTGCAATGTGAGAGGTAGAACTGCTGTTATGACAGATAATGTTGACTTTTAAAGACTTCTTGGAGATCTTATCTGTGAGAAAAATATAAGCCTTAACTGAGCATACAAGTTTCACTTTTTACTTGATGGCTTCATTAGACATGAACTTTTAAGTCATTTAAAATGTCTTTTGACTCTTTTCAAAACAAGTTTTCACCTCTTTTCTGTCTTTCCCAAGGGATAGCTCCCCTATGTCTTTGTAGTTGCTACACTTTACCTTTCCAATGAATAAATAAAATAAAAATCTTCAGGCCCTTTAATCATAAAGTTGTACTTTCATAAACCTTAAGCATGTGAAAAATCAATACATCAGCCTCTTCTAGTTATATAAAATGTGGTACCATGGCATCAACCAAGATATTTTGCAGAATTTCAGAACTGTAAAGTATCCTAAGTAGCTAAAGCTTGAATAAATGATTTAGTGACAAAATCATCTGCTGTGTTTCAAGACTATTTGGGAATAATACTTATATGTACAATGCTATGCCTTTTTCCCAAAGGAAGCAGAGTGTTATTTATTTGTCTGATTCAAACAAAAATTCTGCAGCTTACCAGTGATACCCCCCCAAAAATGTGGGAATGGAAGACAATAGAGAAATTGGATTAGTTTTTTGCGACCGTCAAGTTCTGAATCTAAATTGTAGTCAATAACATCACATGAATATGAATGAAGGGAAATAATTAACTTTCACTATAATTTCTGGCTAACAAACTTGTGTCTTTAAAGGTTCTATTTTAGATAGGAGTGAAGCACCTCTAATTTAACTGTGAAACCCGTATATGTACAAAAATGACTCGCTGCTGAGAAGTCTTTTGTGCTTGCCTTTAAAAAGATATAATATAAGATGAGATGCATAAAGCCAAATAAGAGCTTGTTCCTTCTTGGGAAATGTGTATGTTGGGTGTGAGACTGCTCTGCTATAGTGAAATGTGTAGTCCCTCTAGTTTTGAAGTATTTTTTGCAACATTGTTTGATCTTACCTCTCAGTGTGGGAAGGTGAAGAGCGTTTGGGAGGGAGAGAGGGAATCTCTGATTTTTATAGAAAGCTAATAGGCAGCTAATTTATATTGCTGCATGTTTTCACTGGCAAACATTTGCAGCAAAAAAAAAAAGAGGGATTGCTGCTTGCTAATGGACTCTACCATTTCACAGCACTGTAGTTGAGCAGCCACCTACAGTTCATCCTTATGTTAATACTAACATTACCAATTTTTACATTATATGCCTCTTTCCACTGGCCCCTGTTGGAACCAACAGCCTACGGCAAGTGCTGTACTGCCTTTTACTTAATTGCTTCTTAAAGCTAACAGTGAATTACATTAAGTGTAATTTCATTGTCGTTGGATCTTGGTGAGTTTGAGGTGGCACGTTTGCCATGGGAGTTCTTTTTCTCTGGTTCAGTGGCTATATCCGGGTGGGATGCATTTCTCCTGGAGTAATCCAGGAGAATCTTTCCTTTGAAGAGGAACAGATGTAGATTTACATATCTGGAGGTCTCTGGCCTCTGATGAGATTAGTTGGTGTTTTTAAACCCTACTGGAAGGTGCATATTTAATAAATGCCTAAAGCAAGCCTGTGTGAAATGGCTGGGCCCTGGGAGACTTTGAATGAGAGGAGAGGAGGAGATGTCAAGTTGCACATTGTGGTACCATCATAATCACTGCTGAAAATAGGCCAACACTTGAAATAATAAATAGATTCAGAATCTGCTGTAAAAGTAATACAGAAAAACTGGACAAGGGAACTGTCTCAAAAGCATTTAGGTCTACATTTCATCTGATTGGTTTCTAATTTCCTGCTAATCAGAGAGAGAATAAAACCGCACAGGTTTAAAAGCTGGTGCCACTCCCTGCCCCTGCCAAATAATCTCTGCTTTTCTAATGTGCGTGTTTGAGGTAATTGCATGCCTTGCAATAGAAATTAGTATTTTTACTTCACTAAAAGCAAAGGGATGAAGACTGAAAGAGTGTGTTTTGAGATGGAGGGGAAGGGCTTGTGGTAAAACTAGAGAGTAAAGAAACTTCCATGAGAAAGACTAAGATTATTTGACAGCAACCTTTTTCTTTTTTAAATAGATAAGTGTGAAACAGGAGTTTAAAATCCAGCATCAATCCCTTTGTTTGGTGTGCTGTTCCTCTCGCTGTAGCTGTGGTATCATGGTAAAAACCCAGTGGCATATTCTTCTCGCTGCTCTTTTGGATCCTGCATTTTTTGCATTTGTTACTTGCAGCGTTTGAAAGTGTGTGTGGGTTTGTAAATGCCTTATAATTGAACCACTTTCCTTTCACCTCCTTTCGGTTTGTCACAAGATTTTTTTTTTTTTTTTTTTTGGTTGAAGCTCACCGTTTACGTGATGCTCTTATAACTGTTTGTTCCAGCTCATGTTGCACAGCAGGCTGTGCAGTACTATTGCCTGAAATCTGCAGTGTTCTGGCGGGGCCGATACCCAGCCACCTTCATCTCCACCAGCATTCTCACTGCTACCCCGGCACTGACAACAGCATCCCTCCTTCACGCTTCGTGTTCCTGCGCTCTGCCGGGCAGCTCGCTTCCCCGCTCTGAGTCTCGCTGTCACCTGCACTGTCACTCGCTCCCTTCTGTCATGTATGGCACGACTCCTTTCTGCTAGTGCCTACAGCATTAGGCTGCTACCGTCACCTACACTGCTCGTGTGCCACACCTTTTCATTTGTGTGGTGTGCCCATATGTTCACTTCTGTCCCCGCAATCCTTCAGAGATATCAGTGCTCTCCTCTGTCATCTGTAGCTAGCATTCACTTTTGTATTGCCACTACAAATCAGTGCAACTTAAAATTTCTCGCTTGGGGTGTTTTATTATTTAAGGAGGACCTGCAAAAACTCGATGCTGTAGTGACAGGGGCAGCAGCCTGATCCGAGGTACATAGGTCTCAACCAAAGCCGGCAAGCGACAGTGTTAATCCCTCACGTGAAAGGGCAAAAAGCTAAAAGAATACAAGACTCTGCTGAGATTAACAGAGAAACAAACAGAGCCCAGCGTAACAAAAGAAGGTGCTCAGATCTGTAGATAAGGAGCTTTCCGAGGCCTCTGAGCAAGGCCCCTGTTTAACTCCCTGTGGAGCACCAAAGACTCTGCAGGGCTGAGCGACAGGAGAGATGAAACAGGAGTTAAGGAGACTGTCCCAAAGTGAACTGCATTTTTCAACTTCTAGGTGAATTTTATTTTGCGGTTAGAACTAGTTCCTGCTCTGGACCTAGTTTAATTTCATTCTGGAAAAGACGCCATCTATGCAGACATGCTATTACTGCTTTCCAGCATCTAGTGATAATTGCTCGATGGGCACAAACAATGTTTTATTGTTACTTCTGTTTGGTTAAACTTAGCAGAGGCACTGCTTGCCATCAGGCTCAGAGCAGGAAAGCAGTTTATAGCGTTTGTGAGCGGTATCTTTGCCAGTGATGATGAAAGCAACATAAAATTGCTTTTGGGGAAAATTTACTCTTGGATTGAGACTGAGCCCAAGGCTTATATATCACTCGTGTTCTTTTAAGCTTTATTTTTCAGGCCTAAGTGAGACTGATGGTACACTGATGTAGATTGTGCAATGGAAAATACTGCTCTGGAGGTTTGGTCCTTGACTATTTTTCAGGCAAAATTCCCAATTGTTTTCAATCTGCAAATACCACAAAGGGCCTATTTTAAGTTCTCTCTCATTAGATTGCAAAACTGTTTCAGTTATATCCTATGAATTTCACAGGCATGCAACTTCCTGAACACCCACATCAAGGAGAAAAAGGTTGTTTTTGGATCTCTGTTTTGCTAATGTACCAGCAAACAAAACCCCACAGGACCACACAGGACAGCTACAGTATGAGTATTATTCTAAGACATAGTCTGCATTTGTCAACGCTGACCACGTAGTGACATCTGAGTTTAGCACACTTCCCTGTCCTTAGAATGGAAATATAACTAGAGAAAAGGGCAATTAGTAAATTACTTGACTTTGCCTTTTTACTCAACTTTCTTCTTATGGACAGCTTACCAGGCAGAATAAAAACCCCTCTGAGATAAAAGTAAATCTAAAATTAAACAAAGGAACTAGAAGAAAATTTAAAAGCTTTTTTTTATCAGCATGGTGATGCTAGACCATTTGTGAGATAGAAAAAAAACAACCAACCCAACATCAACAAATACTAGGGTGGAAAATAGTGGCATTGATGGTACATGTCAAATGAACAATGCTGCACTAGGTAGACAGAGGGGTAAAACACCTCCATAGTGTCTGGTGTTATCAATAGCTATTTTAATAATTTGCTGAAGTACTCCTTACATACTTCAAGAAATCTGAACCGGTATCACACTCAAAATGTCATTCATTGTAAGGCTGTGTAGAGGAATTCCTGTTCTGGAGATGCCAGAGATTTGACTTCAAATAGAAATCCCAGTGGGCTTAGTACAACTTCCCTTGTGCATCATCAGATGCTCTTTTTCTTCTTCAAATATTCTTATATGCAGCACACCTATAGGCTTTCTGAGCTGCTGGCAAGTTTGTGAAACCAAGATGCCTTCCCTAGTCACTACACCTGTACACTGTCCCTGCACATTGTTTGCCCACTCAGGCTCCTTGTTCCATTTACCCCGGCTCATATGTCTTTGTCAGTTCAGTCCTGACCTGAATGACATAACCCTCCCCATCTTTTTTTTTTTTTTTTTTCTTCTGTGATACACAGTGCTCACATCACTATTAATGGCTTTAATGTTTTGCTGTCTTTCCCCACTCTAAGCCTGCTTTGACAGTCTACCTACCTCCTTACTGATTGCTGTTGAAGGACCAGCAGCCGTACAGGAGCTACTTTCTGTACACCTCTTATTTTCCATGACTTTTCTGCCTATTTTGTTAACACTGGGGCTTGTTACCTTATCTGACAAAATGCTCTTCCATACCCCATCTCTCGAAGCACGCATAGACCAGATTCCTTACTCTCTTTTCATATATACTCCATAGTTAGTTTTGGGGAGCTATTTTACCTGTTCAGAGAATTCCATATACTTTCAGAAGTCTAACATTCACAGAGTCCTTTTCAGGTTCTCTAGTGCTGTTTTTGGCACTAAGCACAACCAATCAGGTAAAACAGTCTGTGTTACGGATAGTCCCAGATCGTTTCTTCTCCAGTATCGCTAAAAGCAATTTGGTGGACAAGCTGTTCTTCCTTTCTCTATCAAAAGGCACTGTTATTGCCTCCTCTTTATTTCAAGGAAGTATAATTTTCCCAGATTTTTATCCTGCCCCTTTTTATTCCTGCAGCTAGATTACTCTCTTTCGATAACACAGAAAAGAAAAATAAAAGCCTGTTAACATTTTCTTCTGGATTGCAGCATGTAAAAGTTTCTAGTTATCCTAGCTTTGTTTCCTACCTGTAGTATTTGTAGCTCTTACTTTGTTATGTGTAAGCACTGCTACCTTTTTCCTCTTTAGTAACACACACCACATATCTGCAGGATGATGTGGCTAAGTTAGTTCTGCCAGAACAGCTTCTATTTTTGACAGCTCTTCTCTGTCTTCAACTTTTTATCAGACCATGGCTGTTTAATTTACTGTTCTTATGTCCCATTATTAGGGAATACTCTGCTCTCTGTACACTGTTCTGCTGACATTTCCTTGGGATGTCCCTTAAATCACTGTTGATTTAGGGCAACATCAGATTTTGTTTTCCCTGAACTTGTTTCATAAATTACAAAATTTTTACTTTATAAAAATTTTTACTTTTTAAAATTTGTGTTTTTCTTTG
This sequence comes from Eubucco bourcierii, assembly GCA_013396675.1. Lineage (NCBI taxonomy): Eukaryota > Metazoa > Chordata > Aves > Piciformes > Ramphastidae > Eubucco > Eubucco bourcierii. Next base: position 136,163 of record VWZE01008243.1, read on the forward strand.
TGTCTTGTCCTTTTTGACACTTTCTTTGATTGCAATTAGACTTTCTCCAGCTTTGCAGTATTTTTAAATGAAAAAACCTAGTTTGCTTGCACTGAACGTGACACAGTGCTCAGTTTCTGTGGATTTATCATGTGCTGTATTTGTGAAATCGTCATGAGTCTCTTCAAATTAGCCCTTCTTTTTGGTAGCTTTTCTGTGAAAATGTCTATCCAAAACATCCACAATATGTTCTTAAAGTGTCTTCCTACAAAACCTCTATTATTCTCTTTGAAAATTGTCTGCAAATGTAGCCCTGTGAATTCATGGTAGCTCACGATGCCCTTGCCCAGAAGCCGGCATTCAGCTGGGCTCTGCCCAAGCCGAGGCCATGGCAGATCTCTTCCCTACAACTGCCTATGGTGGCAGGTGAACCAAGACACAGTGTTCAGGACTATACTGTGTACTTTATTGAGAAGTTGCTTCTGCCAGCCAGAAAACTCACATGCCAGGGTTTAAGGATCCTTTCCCAGTACTGGACTCTGGAGCAAAATGAAATCTGAATTTCCATGGAAAAAGCAGCAGACTGATAGATTTCTCCATCCTCTCCACTCAGCAGCACAATTACCTTCAACCTGGTCTGCCCTATTGCTTGGGACCTGGCTGTGTCTGTATTTCTAAGAGTTTAGGACGATGTGATTTGCTAATTATTCAACCTAAATATTTACTCCAGTTAACTGTAGTCTATTATTCTCTTGCTTACAAGGTGGTGAACTTCATCTCTATCAGCACAGTAATGAATAGCATCTGTTTATATTGCACATGTGTTGGCTTTCTTTGTGCTTGACATGGGACATACAACAAGGCACTTATTGTGCTGAAGCTGTGAATGAGTGTCAGATCTTCTGTCTAATTATTAAAAACAAACAAACAAACAAGAAAACCCCTAAAACTTTTTATAGAGCTTTAAAAATATTGTTCACTACCCACGAAACAAAAAATCTGGGAAGTAGTATTTTGGCTGACAGGCAACCTGTCTTCCTCGTTTTGGCTTGCACTGTCATAATTTACTAAGTGCATGCATGGGCCACTGAGGCATCTTGTTAAAAATGCTTTGTTCTTTTTTTCGTCCCACAGAAATTAGTAAAAATTGAAGAAATTAACATTATTTAATGAAATTCTTTTCAACTGTCTCATTTTGTTCTACTTGTACTCCCTCTGTTTCTGTCAGTCTTCCTCCTAAAGCATGTATTTACTTAAGTTGAATAGTTAAGCTGGGTTTTTGTTGTGTTTTTTTTTTTTTTTTTTTTTTTTTNTTTTTAACATTTTGCTCTGAAAGTTATTATGGAAATTACCTTAGGTCTCTAATTCTCTAATTAAAAAACTTCTTGCTTTGTATTTACTTAAATCATATACAAATAGAACTAGTTGTGTAGCAGTCAGTGGCACAGGAGTCTTGTCAGTCAGAGCTACACAGAGAATCTATAAAGTAGCTGTCAAAAACAAATACATAAAGTAACTTCAGTTGGGGAATGGAAGAGGTATGTTTGTGCTTTCTCAAGTTTGTAATGATAGCGGGGACAGGATTTGGCCTGCAGATCATAAAATGAGGTCATTGCTATTATCTGTGCTATCTGCAATGAATCAGACATGAGTCTTTTCTGTTCTTCCTGCTGAAGACCTGTGCTGCACAGGTGCCCACCACCAGGAACCAGATGCTGTTCCCACCCTGCAGCTGTGTTCTGCAGCCTCACTAACCTGTTCTGCTGGGATACTCAGAAGAACTCCCTCATGTAAAAGCAGGAAAAACATCTGGAAGTTATATTTCGACATCCAGGATTCAAAGTACCCCATGAAAGCAGGATAAACAGGAGCAAATAGACAGCATGGCAAGAGAAGTGACATCAATTCTGAGGGAAGGCAGCAGTACCATTATGATTGGTGGCCTAGTGTGCAGGTCTTGGGCAACAAAGTTTTGGAAGACACTCAAAACATTTCAAGGCCTGCAACTAAACCAGTGCTTGAAGCTTGCCTGGGCTTTATCCACTGCCTACCTTACCTGTCTTTGTGGCAGGATGTCTGTGTGCAGGTTGTTCCAGGGTATACATGCATTGTTGCAAACTCCGTCTTCACGTGACGTTTCTTCTTGTGGGATAGTACTAAGGACAAAGTCTCTCTGCTGAGTTACTTTAAAAGCATATCTGTTAACAAGACATATTTAGTGAAAATGGTAAAGCAAAAGTGTTCAAGTCTATTAATAAGGTCACCAGTACTCTAATGAAATTAACTTAAACACAAAACCATCACAAGAGGAGTGAATCTTTTTAAGCTTTCTAAATAGGTCTTGAGCTCTATTTGCATGCCTCTTGATGCCGTTACAAGCCACATTATGGAAACTATACCCAAGCAAAAGAATGAGAGTGTGAAAAGTGGCACTGATTGCCATCTTCCGAAGCTTCTGCAATTTTAATCCACTCCAGACATCTTGGATTCATTAAAGGTATTTTTGTATTCAGTTATATGAGTAAATGCATCCTAATCGTATTTGCATTGAATTCTTTCAAACATCCAACAGTCTCCTCAGTTCAAAAGCAGTGCTGACTATCTGCAGGTTTTAAGTTGGGAAACACTTTCTTGAATCAAAGGCAGAGATAGCAGAGTTGGAGCTACCCTGAATAACATTTGGATAACCTCTTCATGTTTCCCATCTTGTTTTTCATATGTACAAACAACTTTGACTTGAGTGATGTCCAGGAATGAACTGCAAGAACAGCATTCAAAGGTGAAATGCAGATTTTATGCAGACCTTTTTCCCCCCCCCTCCCTTTGTGGAAAATTCCCTCTATGAGTTTGAACCTACACGTCCTTCCTGTATTGATTTTGGATGCAACTTGGAAGCCTGTCTGCATCACTTCATTTGAAAGATCATAGTGGGAAGATGTACTGGGTAAAAAAAGTAAATTTTTTCCAAGTGTGGACAGCAGTTTGTGAGTTCCTTCTGTAGCAGAGTAATCATTAGTACCTCTGACTTCATTCCACACTGAAGTGAAAGGATATAAAAGTAAAAAGCAATATGTGTTGTCTTCTCATAGTTTATACTTTATTTTCGTTATTAACTCCATAAATGGTGCTAATGAAATGGAGAAATACAAGCCTGAAGTAAGCAAAATATATCAGTCTGCCTACCTATTAATGCAGGGGTGTTATTATTCTAATTTTATGCTGAATAGAACGTTTATAATTGAAACCCCAAGTATCTTGACTATAACATTGATATAGAACTCTTTGTAGTAATTTTTCTGCCAGTGTTCTGTGTTTTGGTGTTGGTTTGGAGTGCTTTGTCAGTGATTCCATCTGGACTGTAATCTAGATAACAAATAGCCAAGTTTTCATTTAGTCACAAAGCACAGGTGATTTCCTGTCCTTGTGATTACCTTCTCCATTCCAGTGTACACAGATTCAAAGCTCTTGTGCTTATTTGAGTTGGGCTGTTTTTCCGGAAAACAAATTGTAAACTTCCAGGAACGAACGAGTTAAAGGCAGCATTTGGATCAGTGTTGTGAAACTATATATTATCTATTGTATTTCCTTGGCCTTCAGTGGATTCTAGCATGGGATGAATTAGGTTGGATAGATATTTTCTGCTGACTGTGATATCCCTGTTGAGCAGCTTTCCCAGTACGAATATATTTGGCCCTTCTTTTTTTTCCCCACAAGCTATATCCCTGTATAAAAACAGCTTTATCTCTAAAGAGCAAATAACACCCAGTGCTCATAACAGATGCCAAGAAATGTTTCTGTTTTGATTTTTGAAAATAAAAATTCAACTGTGTTCAATAAAATTCAGAAGCCGTTTTCCTCTGTGGAAATTAAAGGAATCCAAGGAAGTCTAGGAAGATAGCGACCTTCCTAATTAAAGCGGTAGCAACTGCAGGAATCCGGTTTTTACAACCACCTCTATCTCACTGTGCTGAGAACAAAGCAGTCCTCCATTAATATTTTATTTTCTCTTTTCTTCCACTATAACAATGCTCTATGTTCTCTGAGAGCACTGGAAAGACATGCAGAGCTATGTTAATTATGGTTTAAATAATTGACACTCTGATTGTGTTGTACTTTCCGAATTGTATGTGGCGTGTCACTGGTTCTACATATAGTTACATCTATTCACTGCCATCATTCTTCCCGCTTACATCACAGTATGCAGTAGTCTACACCACAAAATTGCACATAGTACCTAATAATGTCTTCACCAAATGACCTTTGTTTTTAAAGACATGGAGTGTGTGCAGCAGTGGAGGTCTGGTTGCCATCAGAGCTAATGCATGCATCCAGGAAGATCTATTATGAAACAGCGAACGTCAGGGGAGTTGGGAGTCTGCATCAGAAGCACACTTGGAGTCTAAAGAGTGGGTATTAGGAACTTTCCAGTGTGGTCTGATGGTAATTCCTTGTTTAACATTGCACCTAGCTTCTCAGCTTCTGGGAACCCAGCTATTTATTATTTGCTGGTTTATAGATTTGTGCTCTAACTACTGGGATTATTAAGTACATGCAGTTATAGTATGTACAGCACCATGCAACCATGTAAACAGGCTTCCCAGATTTGTCTTCAAGAGTTGACTGAGTCATTCTGAAAGCTTGAGTGTATGTACATGTTGGGAGAGTGAGTAACCAGCTACTTCTTGGAGTACCTCATTAGTCAACATGACTGCTGCAGAGCCCTTTCTAGTTCAGTCCAATAAGCAGCTAACTTGAAAATTAAATCCTGTGTCTAACGATGCAGCCTTAATGAACTAAACCATATTTCTGGCTTCTTTGAAACCCTCCATCCTTAGGCGTGATTGCAGATTGTGAGTGTCTACTTGGAAATAGTGCAAGGAACTTCCTGCTACAATAGACACACTTTGGGGTTTGTTTCTGTCTGCTTTGTGTGTTTGTTCTCTGCTTGCAAATAACCTTCTGCCCAACTGGAACTGATAAGGGAGAGGGATTAGTGTTTGGAAAGGCTGCAAGCACAAGTTATCCTGAGGCAACCTGGGAGGTTTGCACCGATAACCACTCTGTAACAATTGCCCCTGTTCCTGTTCATACTTCCCAGTAAGTGAGGTGGACTTACCAAGTAGCTCAGCAAAGGTGGGGAGATAAACAACTTCGTATTTACTGTGGAATTAGAATATGTGCAGAAGAAGGTACTGCAGGGTAGCTGGTATGCTTATAAATTCACACCTTAGCTTAGGTTGCAAGTTGTCAATAGAATCAAACCTTACAGTTTTTATGATTCATATTTAGGTAATGAGTAACTGAATAATGGTGACATTGAGAGAATCAGTGCAAACTGATACTGCATCAGCAATGACTTTCAGAGGTCTGTTCAAAACAGTTGCAAAAGACTCAGTAAGGTCAGTGTGCACTTCAGAGACTTCTGCAGTTTGAGGGTTTTGACAGCAAGTGCTGCTTGTTCAGTTACTGTGGATGGGTGGAACAAGGAGGTAGTGTCCTTATCAATAAAAATAGGAAACTACTGTCAAAACATGGGGGGAACTCCTAAGAAAGAAACTTCTAACATATTTTAGGGAAGTATATCTAACAAAATATTCCTAACAAAGTACTTATTAAATGTTTAAACAGGAAGAAATTTTAACTATGAAAATTTGTGTCATGCATAACAAATATAATGATAAAGTCCTGGAAGTACTGCAGGATGGAATTATTTGTAGAAGAGATAGCCCCTGTTGTTGTAGTTTGTAAACAAACAAATATTACTTCTTCCCATTTGACCTGGAATATTATTAAAATGTAGGAAAATCAGGAATTGCAACCATTAATGTGAAACAATTACACATAGGATGATGTTTTAATTAAAATAAAAAGTTGTCTGTGACAGACAATACTGGAAGCAAGTATCTAAAAACACCTGAAAGAATTATCTCATGTGATATTGGGCTGATTGTGTGGCACATCCTGGGAACCTGAAGCTTTTACCACTGAGGGAAGAGAAATAGATAAGCACTCTCCAGAAATGTCACATGAGATTTTCAGAGGTATTTGGCCATTCTCTATGCCTGTCCCAGCTTGGAAACTGTCCCTACTTAAGACATCACTTGAACATGTGGTTCTGTGCTGCTGATGCTGACGGGGCAGAAGTGGTAGGGGAATTGAGCATCCCACATGTGGATGGGCTTAGGAATGAGTGGAAATGCTTTGTCAGAATTAAGGACCCTGTTTAGAGGCTTCCATTCATTGGCAGAGCTTGAAAAACTTAATCCTGAAAATAAGGAACATAGTTTTTCACACAGTTTTTTTGCATGTGTGTTTGTTTTAAACGTAATGCTAGTCATATTAGCAATTGTTGACTGCAAAAACAAGCACACGTGAAATACTGGCCTTATTTTCCTGTCCTGAGTTAGACTTCAGGAGCTTTTCTTTGAGACTGTTCTGTGTAGCTTTGAATAGATTTATATTTAGGAAAGCAATGATGCTTTTAGTCAGCACTGACAACTGTGTGGAGGTGCAAGAGAAATAAAGCTGCACTGAAACTATAAAGGAGGGGGGTTGTATTTTATATAAGTTTAGTACACGTGGTTGCAAATTTTAGAATGAAAACTTGACAGAGCTATCTGAATATAAAAAAATTTTAAAATCACTGCACTGTAAATGGAAGAGGAAGAAAAAGGGGGGGGGGGGGGAAGCAAAACCAAAGCCAACATCTTGCTTGCATATCAGGGATAAGTATAAGTCTTGTTTTCATCTCGTTTTCCCTTATTTCTTGGTGTCGTTACCAAAGCATGTATTTCAGGGCATTAGAAAATGTAATTTGAGTCAACTGATACCTGAATCAGTTCTGGGATATGTGTTATTTCCTGTGATGTTGAACAGAGAGAATTGATTTCAAATGTATATTTTTGGATTAAGGTGAAGGGATCAAATAGGGACCTAAACCTTATGCCTGATAATTGAATTTGGCCTACCATACTACCAGAGCAGAATCCTGTAGGATGTTGTTTGTGACATAAAAATGTCATGGATGCATGTTAATTGTGTCCCATGAAAGACAGCTTGATGGAAAAGTGGTGAATGAGTAACAATCAATATTTATGACACGCATAAAGGCATATCAGAAATTTGTGCAAAACTGTTTCCCTTTATGCTTTCCTGTATTTTCTACTTATGGATAATAACTCTTGTTTACCTGATCCAAGTTCAGCACAGAACATCTCACTTGCTAATAACTCATGTACTGAAAATTCCTGATATGCTCCCTGTCCCAGAATGCCTTCCTGGGAAACTGGCCTGACCTGCTGTCATACTGTGATTCATCATGGTTCTCACCACTGTTATTTTCTACCATTGAAACTTACCAGTGTTTGTTGGAAAAAATGATTGCAGAATCTATGAAATGTGCTATGTGACTTAATTTTTACTTTACTATGAAGTTTAGGCTTTTCTGGAGCATCTATTTGAGACCATAATCTAAGCCAATTGAACTCATGCTCTAGAATGGACTTTGCAATGCAATGGAGGTTTGAAGGTCACTGTAAAATTTTCTTTCAGGTGAATTGAGAACACAAATCTATGTGGTTAGAACTCACAAATTTCAGAGCTTGTGATTTTTCCTTTAAAATGTGCTTTCCCAAGGAAATTACATGCATTTTTGTCTATGTGTTTTCCACTAATTATTTTTGAACCACTTTGGACATTAAATTTAGCAGAAAACAAAATTTGTAATATTAAGTTTCATAAAAATAGGTGGCCCAGCAGGAGGGGAAAAAAGATGCTACTAATGTCTACTCCAGAGAGGGATCCCTCTTCTCAGAAAGAGAAGTCTTGCAGTGAAACATGATGGAAATGAGAGCTGGTGGGCAGGAAGAAACCCACATGCTGTGGAAATTGGGTTATGAAATAATTCTGTAAACAGCAAAACTCATTCCATGAAAATCTGAACTTGTTAGGCAGATATATAGGTCTGTGTGCTCCACCTTTGTAGGAACTGGGACTGTTTTCTGTGGTAGGATCCAATTCTTTTAGATATTTGTTTATGCAAATTATACTTGAAAGTAGTTCAAAGCTAATAGTCTAGACCTGTGAACGTGTAGTTTTCTACCACATGATCACATACGTGTTTCTGTGTGTATTTTTTACTTGTAGTGTAATCTTTGTATGTTTTCTGTGTTTCACATAGAAATATGTTATGATCATGTTTTCTTATTTTCTTGTGTCTGCAGTCTGGAAATGTATTACTGAATCCAGATGGACAAAATTTATGTCATTGTCTGAGAGCAGCACACTTGCCTTTCTCCTTTCCGCTCTTCCCACATCTCCCCAGCCTAGATAACACCAGTCATGATTCAGAAAGTATCTGAGCAGCAAAATACTCTCCAGAATTGCCAACTGATCAGAAGCATTCTTTCCTGTGTCTTCAGTGCTGGTATTTTCAGCAGAAATTGATGATGTAGTGATACCCTGGGCTGTGGATACTTGAAAGAGTGCTCTTCAGTGCCATAGCCTCCATCCGGTGAGTCAGCCTTCTATCAAAGCTAGGTCTTTGGGCTGTAGGATAATTGTGACTGAGTGGTTGATTTTCAAGATTTTGGAATATAATCTGCTTATGAAAGACCATTTTATACATATTCCAACATCCACTGTAGACGTTTCACTCCTGTATGTTGGTATCAATTAATACTCTAAATCAAAATTTCCACACAAATCTTTCCATACAGTTATAATCAGAGGAGCAGTGAACTTCCTGAGTTTAGCTGTCCCTTCTTTAAAAAGGATTACATTTTCTAAGAGTTCAAATGAGTAATTGATGAGCTCTCATTTTCTACAGTCTTAAATGGAAAGCCTTCTAGAACAGCTTGATATCTCTGCAAGTCCTGAAAATGTTTTCTTCTGTTCATTCAAATGTACTTTCCAGCATTTATTGTGAACATGCAAACATTTTTCTAGTTATATTGTTTTAATGGAGAAGCAGCCATGAGTGATGTAATTCCACATTGTCATTTTCATTTTCTATGCAGCTGTTGCAAAATTAAAAAGCTGTAAAGTTACAAATGGCTTCATATGAAGCAATACACAGCATGGAATTTCCTACTGGTGGTTAAAATAATATGATTACTTTTAACAGATGAAAACAGTTAAGAGTCTAAAACAGGTCCCTATTACAAATAAGAAAGAAGGAAAAAAACCAAACAAAGAAGAAAAACAAAACCCAACCAGAAACCCAAAACAAACCCAAAACAAAGAAAACCCTTTTCTTCTGAAAGTATACTTTTAAAACACTTACTTGAAAACATGTGAAAAACTATTTTGGCATAGAGTATTTTTATTTCTCTGGGGTTTTAGTGTATGACACAGTGCACACACAATCACAGTGGCAGGTAAGAAACTGGTAATAGAAAATCTTTATTTGAGCATAATTCACCAGGAACACATCAGTTCATTCCTGTATCCATCTGCAGAGTGAAGCAGCCATATGCTTAGAGACATCATTGTCTTTTTCTCTTCTTTTCTCCCCTGCACCAAAAAGAAAAGTCATTAGGTTTGACAAGAATGCTGCATTTTGTAGTAATTACAAAGGAGGACAAAACAAAAGCAGAGCAGTTTCACAATGTCCGTGAATGTCCTCATGCACCAAAGAATGTTTATACATTCTGTTAGAGGGAAACTGATTAATTGGTTCTTTGTAACTCCAAATTGAAATAGCAGTGTAACCTGGTTATGCTCAGCGCAGGAGGCCTTTGGGGATGCCGAAGTTTGGACAGGAGTCTGGGACACAGAGGAGTCTCAGAACTATTGTGTTCAGTGAGCTGTGAAAAGTCATTCAGAAGAGAAACACTCAGCATCCTTTATTTATTTGCATTGAAATATTTATCTGTGATGTGAGGCATTCATAATAGATTGTCAATCTCTTGTGCCTTGTGATGAACCTGGGTGTCTTGCCTTGAATTCTAAGTATTTCCTTGTGTGAATAATTTCATAATCATCATATTTCCAACCTATGAATGGTCCTTGATCTTTGAAGCCAAATTATCTTTTTTTTCCCCCTTACTTTCTTTTTCTTTTTCTTTTTCTTTTTTCCCCTTTCTCTAGGAAGGGAAATATCAAACCTTTAATATTCTGTTTTAAAAAACAACTCACCTACCTAAATTATTAATTTTTGTACTTAGAGATTAAAACTCAATCAACCTGAAAATTCTTGTCTTGCTGTTCTTTCCTGATAATTGAAGGAAATTATTTATGTAGCATAGATTAATATTGTTCCATGTTCTACCTGACATTCCAGATTAAAGTATGACTTTGAAATAGAGATGAGTTGGGACTGAAACACCCTATACAACCACTCTAGTACTTGGGAAGCAATGTGTTAGGATCTTAGTACTAAAGCTCACAAAAGAAGTCAGTTTTCAATTCCATCTTGTTACTTGCTGTGTGGAATAGATGTAGAGATGTAGAGCTTGGGAGACAAAAAAAGACATAGAGAGAAAGAACGAGGGTGTGATAACAATGAGCAGTGCGCATCCTCTATCCTCAGCGCTGGCTTGCAGGGGGAGGGATGCTACAGAACCCCTATTTCTGATAGGACAGGAAAGTCTCTTTTCAAGCTGCATGTAACACCACCACAGCCCTCTTTGAGCTATGCAATGGTATAGAGAAAGCTCTGGGGTTTGTTTTGTTTGGTTTTTTTTTAGTGTTCTGGGGCAAGCAAAGTCCCAGCTAACATCTAGAGCAACACTTACCATTTCTGGCATGACTGTGGGCTGTTTTCAGTAGAGCAGGAACTGATGCTGGCCCACCAGCACAGGAGAGTCTCTTCTGGGTTTTTGCAGTGAGCTTCTCTCAGCCTTTCCTTTTCCTTTTTGGTTTTTTCCCTTTCATTTCAGATTGAAAAAGGAGCTTGGTGACAAGAGAAGAAGCAGTAGTTCAGAGGAGGTTGAACAATGCTAACCCAGAACACAAAGGGTGGAGGTGTATCTGCTCACTGCTGGCATGCAGCCATCATGGTTATCAGCTTAATAGCATAACTTAACAGGAAGAATTACACTTGTGACCTTCTGCTCCAGCAGCACAAGCTTCTATCACTTGAGCTAAAGGAGAATCTCCATTAGTAGTTGCTCATTGTCACAGGGCACATATCCCTCTCTTGGGCCAACCACTTATAACGACAAGATATCATAAACACTTGAACAGCTCTGATTTTGTCCAGTAGAGGGAAGTGGATAGACACAAACACTGACTCAATATGTTAGAGATATCATGAACATATTAACTGCATCACGTGCCAAAAGGCCTAATGATTGCAGGAAAAACTTGCGTTTCTCACCGCTACCAAAACCTCCAAATTGACTAAGGATCATTTCCACTAGAATTGTGGTTTCTTGCAGGGTCACTGTTCTTTGAATTACAAAGCTGCCAGAAGAGTCATATGAATCACAAACTCATTTACCTTGTTGCTGGAAATAACACTCTGTTGTGTTATGAGCAGCACTCACCAAGTTCAGGTTTTTAAATCAGGCTTTTGAGGGAGGAGAACTACCGAAAAATAACTTTGAGAACTGGCAATAAATCGCATTTGGGAATTTACATTGAGGGTGGTGAAACACTGGCACAGGTTGCCCAAAGAGACAGCAGATACTCCATCCCTGGAAGCACTCCAAGCCAGGTTGGATGAGACTCTGAGCGATCTGATCTAGGTGAGCGTGTCTCTGCTGACTGCAGGGAGGTTGGACTACATGACCTTTAAAGATCCCTTTCAACCCAAACCATTCTATGATTCTGTGAAAAATAGAATGTGCGTTTTTCCTTGGAAATAGGAAGTTCTTTGTACCATCACAGAAATCCTCCAAAGTGAGAACTCCATTTGCACTTTATTGGGTTACCGCTTTAGCATCAGTCACTGTTTCTTGGATAAACATAATAAAAGCAAAACATTTCAAAACTAGCTCTTTTCTAGGCCACTGCTTACTTGCTTAAACTAGCCAGTGGCTGTTCTCTGGGGAGAAAAACAGCTAAGTTAGTATGGCCCTTTGTCAGCTTTAGCTGTGCAGATACTACCTACCCAGTAGGGGAAAAAAGAGAAATATTTGGTTTGGATTCATTTTGGATCATGAGTCCTGTCTTAAGAAGGCCTTAAAGGCAAAGATGTACCATTTAATAGTGATAATCACAATTTTTTCTACTGTGGAAACATGACTAACCGTATCAAATATTTCCAATCATGCTGATGGGCAATCACTAGCTCAAGCTTTCTTTGGAAAGGTTTCTCTTTCGCTTGAAGCTGTCCTCTTTCTCTTTTAATGCTGAAAGACTCTTCAAAAGGTCCAACAGCTCCTTTCCTCATTATAGGGTTAGTTGGAGTGCACCAATTATAAAGGATGCCAACTGGCTTGCAACCAGCCATTTGTTGAACAGCTCCTACTCCAGAGCCATTTTTTCCCCTGACCAACTTTGTCTGTTTCTCATCTTCATCCATTTCTGTACAGAACTCTGAAGTCCCTGTAGAGGTTTCATACATCCTGAAGCCTTCATCAAATGGTAAATTGGTATTCTGTTAGGCTGTCAAGAAGGATTAGAAGGAGGGATCTATTCTTTTTCTTGTTCTCATTCTTTAATGACAAGTTACATTGCCAACCTGTCCACTAAATCACATTAGGCAAGGAGTAATTTACCTCTTCATATGAAAGAGAGAGAAACCAGGAAAAAAAATCTCACACTTAAGACATGCATTGAGAATTCAGATAATTCCTGTACTACTGTGATTTTATTCTGAGAGTTTGCATTTTATTAGCATGAAAAGGCATATTACCCTCTGTCTGCTTTTTTCTTTTGTGTTGCAGATATACATACACTCACTTAAAGTAATTGTGAAGCTTAAAAACCATTCACATTGAGAATGCCATCAAAATAATGAAGACTTAATGTTTCGGTACATATATTTTCATGGAGAAATGTTCTATCAGTTCTGTGAGAGCCCTACTCACGTTCTTTGTCAGGGATCATCTTCATTGTCTCAAAAGGAGTTTGAGTTTAGCTGCTGTGTTTGCCAGCATTATTTTCTCCTTTCCACATGTGTAGATCTTGGTAGCCAATAGCTCACAGGTGTAAATTTGAAGACTGACAGATGCACTTTCTAAGACGGAGTCATTAGAGAAGGGTAAAATGTGTGTTGTAATATTGGACACCTGATTCTAATCCCAGTGCTGTTTCAGCATGAACTACTTCCCCGTGTGTAGGGGTATGACTGGCCTTCAAGGGAGAATGGGGGAGATACCTGAAAAACAGGGAGGAGAAAGAGAAATAGAATATTCATAACTGGTTTGATTCACCCGAAAAATTCCCCTTCTATGCCTCTCACTTCCACATTTGGAGTGCTGGCAGAATGACGTGGTTAATACAGCTCTTTTTATTTTGCCATTCTGATGATCGATGCCACGATGGGACAGATCAGGTTAATTACAGGAACGTGATTGGCAACTGTAGCTGAGAAGCAGGCAGTTGTGGTTGCACCGTCCGGGTACAGAGCTGCTGAGTGCTAATGCTGTGCTGCATCCTGCAGGACCAGGATGAATGCCACACATTTCCAAGTGTAAGAAATTCTGCATAAATAGTACTTTCAATTATTTATGAATAGACTCGAAGTCAGTGATTAATTAGCATTTTAAATATGGTTGATTAACACATTAACCCTATTTTATGAAAACTCTTTTAAAAGATACATATTACATGTACTTCCATTTGATTTTCACATTTCTGATGTCTTTCATCTGTTAGATTACTGTGTCCTATAAGACTTTCTAGAACGTTTAATTATTTACTTTACAAATGCAGGATGTTATAATGATATTTGTAAAGAAAAAGCTAGGATAATGAATATACAATACAGTATTAGCAGCTTCCCCAACTGTTGACAGGAGGTTAGGGGGGTGTGGGTGGAGGAAGAAAGAAAATCAAAACAAGATAATAATGTTGCACTAGATGTATACAAGTGAATATGCAATAAGCATTGGGAATAGTGTACAAAAGCAGTAACATAATTTACCATTCTGTATGAAAGAACTATCTGAGGTGTTTTTGTCTGTACTGAAGGTAATGTTTAGAAACCTTCACTGGAAAGAAGAATATAACCTAGAAACTGTTTGCATTAGCAGCTACACAAGAAAATATTTACTTGTTTAATAATCAGTTATTTATTTCTATTATTAATTATTCATCCACCTCTCAGCCATTACTAGCTGCTATTGTACCAAGGGCTGGGATTTATCTGCTTAGAGGGGGTGATGATAGGTTTCTGGTATACAAACACAGACCTTATAAATAGAAGAGAAAGGAGGGAAAGAGTGTGTGTGTGTTTGTCCCATCAATAGCTAAGTTAATTCGATTTCATACTGTTTGTTTCTGTGTGTATTGATCACGTTTCTACATTGTAAAGGGACAAAAGCCCTGCAAAGATCACTTCGAGGTGTGCTTGGAATTTGCCAAAGTTAAGCTGTGTGTAAAACAAGACAGGTGGGAAATGTGGGATATCAAAAATCGGTCAGCTAGTTCTTCAGCTGAAAAATGGCTTATTAGCAGGCAGATCATTAAGGTACAATATAGATTTATGGACCAAGGTAATTGAAGAAGGACATAATTGACTATTTGTACCTATTTTAATCAGTAATGTTATTTGTGCAGTGTGAGAAGCACTTTGTCTGCAGTGTACTTTTATGCTTCTTGTATCCAGAAAAAAGGCAACTGTTAATGTCATTGTCCTGCTGCTGAAGTCTACAAACCTGATTCTTCTCAGGATTTCCTCCTTTAAAATAATGTTTTGCCATCAAAACTATTCCTAAACTTTTATTTCCTTTAGACCTGGAAATACAGACTAAATTATTTCTTTTTCCAAGTATATGATTGGGCCCATGGAGGTAGCCACATCAAAGTGAAGGTCCATATCCATAAAAGATGGGAATTGGAGTTTCTGGACGAGGTGTATGCATTCCATGCGTTAGCAAACTCTATGCAAGGGTATGTGATTATTATGTATCAGGAGACTTCAGCGGCAAGTTCAGTGAAGTCATTATGATGATATCATTGCTGGTAGCCATTACTAGTTGCCATTACTGTAATCTAAATGGACATTGGGAGGAGATTATGGTGAAAGGTGCTAATGGCTTGCACATTAGAGGTCATTAACATATAAGGACCCAGGATGAAAGTCTATGAACAAAGAGTTAAATAAATTGTGCAGCAGCTTCCCCCAGGGAGTCATTAAAGGTATTATGCAAGTTTAAGTACTCTTCTTTATATGGGCTATTAGACCTTTCAACTAGGAGGTCTAAAAGAAGAGCTTCTGAGTAGTGGTTTTCCCAGGTGTAAAATCAAGCCTGTGGGCTGCAGTTGAAAGGTGGTGGGTGAGAGTGGAAGACAATGTGTAGTTTAAGCAGGTAAATCTGTCAGATTTCTCAAGTGCTGGAGAAAAGACTGCTAAATGCGTGCAGTTTTTGTTCTCAAGGGAAGAAGTTGCAACTTTTAGGGCTTTACTTTGGAATACAGTCAAATCGCCCACCTTGTTCTGAGCTGGAGCATTTGCAGTATTATTGCAATATTTTGTTTCACTCTCTGTTTTTTTTCTTTTTTTAATAGTAGGCTAATAATAGGCAGCGTATAAGTATTCCTGCAACGTGAGTATCTGCTATCATAAAGATTTTCCAATACTATTCATGTAAAACATTAGGCATTGCCAAAATCCTACTGTTTTCACTCACCAACTTGAATAAATAATGGAAGACAGGAGTAAGAGAAAAGGGAAATAAATTCTTCCTCTCAGCTGAGGTTCTCTTTGCCGAGACGTGTTTTCTTTCTCCAGTATGCCTCCAGAGTGCGTAGCAAAAGTAATTCAGAAACTTCAGCTAGCACACAAGGCAGTAACCCAGCTCTGTTGTGGGAAGGATCCATCTTACCACACAGCAGTGTATGCTCACTGCTTGTTACACAACTCTCTATAGGTTGGAGTTCATTTTCAGGCCTTTCCGTTCATGACCAACAAAGACACACTTACAACAACTGTAGAAGAACCAGAAAAAACTGAAATTAGCCAAGAGTAAGAGATTTTGTATTAAGGAGTCTCACTCGAATTACCTGATTTAAGGTTGAGTCAAACTTACCAATTTGGAGAGAGTTTTGCAAGACTTACGTTTGTATGAAAGTCTTTCTACCAGAAGTCATTGCTAAAGAGAAGCCACTATAACCGAGATAAAACCAAAGACTGTGGGGCAGCAGAGCAGTGAAACAGTGCTATAGTTAAGGATCAGAAATAGATTCCCTTTGTGGTAATGCTATATGAATCTTGAGTTATTGTTAAACTTGCTTTCAAATGTTTACCTTAAATATTCAGGCATCCTGGTCCTGAGTACTCTGTGCAACTCTTGGGGTGTGTAACCAGACAACAACCAGATCCAGTCTCACCCAAAGGACTAAGTTTACCTCCCAATGAAGGATGAGCCCATAGAGCTAGTTCATGCTAAGTCTTGTGCTGAATGGAAGTTAGGATGTTGCTGAAGTGCACACTCAGACCCAGAAAGGTTTATCTCCCCGTTTCAGCCTAAAATTAAATGGTTTAATGCAACTATGTGATTAAGGCATGGTCTAGCAAGGAAGAGGGCAGCAGAAGAATATTTCTACAGATGTATTATTGAGTGTTCATAGCAGCAAAGGAGAAATAATTTGGGGTTTGTCCTACAATGGCTTTACTCTTCAAAGGCTGGAAATCCTCTAATTAATTGACAGGTAGAAAATAGGCTGTACAGAAGTTAATTCACTAGGGACCACAATTGCTGCATCTGTGCCCTCAGTGCCTGTTATGGTGCTGATCCAAAGGCAGTTGCAGCCAATCGATCATGCCCTAATTGATTAGTATTGCTGTGCTTGGCAGCATGGTAAATCTTTAAGAATTAGGAGTCACTATGTTTTTAGAGTAGTTCTTTTCATCGTTATGTGTGAGGAATCACTTGCAGTGGGATTTAAACACAAATATAATATAATTGAGAGGCAACACCATGTAATAGTTGCCAAGATAATAGAGGAAACAGCTCGACTTCCGTTGGAAAAGTTTCAAAGGTGGAAAAGTTTCAGAGAGATTTTTTGCAGGTGTAATGAAAGGATCAGCATGTATTTCCCCCAAAGGCTTTCATTTTTCATTTTTATCCTTAAGAGAAGCCAGTGGCACTTCCTGGGTATTGTCATTGACTAAGGCACAGAAGAAGGAGAAAAAAGAAACAATTGTTTAAAAAAAAAAAAAAAAAGAAAAAAAAAGAGAAAGTGAATCAAAACATGACTTCTTGTTTTCAAGAAGAAGGGCCAACTTTTACTTTATAGTAACAGCTTTGAGATCAGCAGCTGTGGGATTACATGGCAGAGGTTTGTAAAAAAAATCAATAACTGCTGCTGTTTGGAGAGAGGGAAAGAAAGGACAGCTAACTAGACCAGATTGTAACAGTTCTGCAAGCAGTCACAATGCTCACCTTACAACAGCGCAGCCCTGCAAATTATTAAATAATAAATCACAAAGTTGAACAGTCTTGGGTGGACAGAATGCGTTTGACTGTAAAGCAGACAGAGGCCTATGAATTATTCACATCTCAAGCAAAGATAAAACAAGCAGAGAAGAAATGAGAAGAATTCTTCCAAACAGGTTCTCCTGTACTGAAATACACCTTTTGATTACTGATACATATTTGGGGATTCAACCGGTCAAAGTCATGCCAGAACTAAGAAGAAGAAGACAACTGCAACCTAGGTTTAGTGCTGTGGGAAAATCTTGGCATTAATAAGTAACTTCAGAAGTAATGTGCCTGTGAAATATCATTTTGCAACATTAGTATGTTGGCAATTAGGAGGGGAAAATGGATCTCAGAGAATAATTGTCATAGAAGTACCAAAATCTCAAGTATTTGTCTTTAATTTGCTGAGTTAAAACTTGGTAAGAGCTTATTTTAATCAGAATGGCAAGCTGAAAGCTGAAAATCTGCTTATGAAAATGGTAGGACTTGTGTTTTGATAATTTTAAATATCCAACTGAGTTGGAATGGGAGGAAAAGAGTTAAAGCTGATCCTTGATATAAATACAAGGAAGAAAAGCAGAATTCTTCATTCCAGAGTGTGGTTTTTTATTACTGGTTTATAACAGGTTATTTGAACATAGCTAATGTCTATGACTTACAGAGAGAAACAAAATCAATCAAAACACTCATACTCCTTTGAAGTGTTGCAAGTTTGTTTTTTTCCCTAACAGAATTTCAGACTTTACTACACTGATGCACAGATATAGTGAGAGAGAATATGTATGGCCTAATCTTACTCACACCGAGGCCAATGCATAACGCTCTTGGAACTCTATTGGTGATATGACTCCAAAATCTGATCCATTCATGTTCTTGGAAAGATAAATGGCTTTAAAGGGGCTTTTCCCCACCATATTTACATGGTTTAAATTATGATCTTTGTTCAAAACTCACTCTCTTAAATTGGATTTATATGTATAGACAGTAATGATGCCTTCTGCATGGTGAGCAATAGTGTTATGAAGCATGGAACCATACTGCTGATGAGCCTGATGTTGTTTGAAGCTATGGAAAACCATCTCATCTTCACTCTTTGCTTCTTGAAAACCAAGTCTCTGAACAAATCTACTTAAGGGAGCTACTTGAATACTTGAATATCCCTGTAACTGGAAGCAAATGTTTTATTTTCTGAGCACCAGTTCCTCCAGCATCTGGGCCTGTGAGATTCCCGTAAACGTGTGTCATGATAAGGAACAGAGTTGCTTTACTAGCCTAGCTGCTGCAGGCTGCAAACACAGATGAGAAGCAGGACTTGCCGGCTCGTGAGGATGGGAAGTCTGGTTTGGAGCATGAAGGTGGGACCTCTCTCCCCACACCCCCAGAGTCAGTCCTCCTGTGCCTGTTTATTCCCAGCCCAAAGTCGGTCCTTTTATCTGAAATATGTAGAGTTGTTCAGGTCAGTCTTTCCAGTCTCCTGATTTCCTGCACTCCAGGCAAATCAAGTATTGACCTGCCCATGCCCTGGCAAAAGTTGTGTCCAAGCTTAGCAAATTGTGTTCCAAACCCAGAAATCCCTCAGCTTTTCTCTGCAGTCTGATCCTCCTCATCTCACTCTCAATGGCCACCTTTTCTGAACCAGGTGTCATCTTGTGCCTGTGTGTGATTTTCTGTGATACTGAGAGTTACCAAGCCAGCTGTGAGTTGATTTTCACAGAGATGGAACATCACAGGGGTACAACAAGGTATGAAAAGTTGTAACTCAAAAGGATTTTGGAAGGTATTCAAATGATCAATGATAACACAAGGGTAGAAGTGATAAACAGCAGAGCTTCAAAGGTGCAGACCAGAGGCTTCAACCTGATGAAAAAGCAGCTTTTGAAAGATAGGTGGCCAATACGGCCAGCTGTGAGAAGGCTTTACTGCAATGCTTTGGGCAGCCTGTAGGAGAGGGGCGAGGTGAAATGAGAAACTTTAGTGACCAAGATGAAGTGAGACCTGAAGTATTTGTAGCTACAGAACTGGCAACTTCTTTAAGGCATTTTAAACAGTGCAGGGGACACTGCTGGTGCATGTGTGGAGCAACAGGAAATTCACTCTGGTATACCAGAGCCAAGCAGATCTTTTCCTGGTACCTGCTGGCCAGCAACCAGGACTTACACATCACATAACTGCCTCATTATTCATTTAATGTACACATTCAAATACTAGAAACGAGCTTGTAGGTTTTGTATTGAAACTTCAGTTCCTAGGAGTTAACAGGTTCCTGAAAAACAGATGAGCAGTGGAAAGCGTAAAATTAACCAGAGGATATACTGCACTGGCAGTGTCTAAATATTTCAAGTGGACAACTGACAACTTCAGTAGAAAATAAAGTTAATCAAGTTTCTGTACATGAGGCAGCAAAACCACAACCTGTACTCACTGTGTTTTTATTCAGAGCCTACCATGGCAGCAGAAAGTTTCAATCTTGCTTTAAATTACTTAATTAAGTTTGCCAGGAATCAGAATACAGACTTAGAAAATTCACATGGAAGTTGGTAATAACAGTGGAGTATTTTCCCTCTCAACAGTACTTAGGGGAGAGTAGATTTCACCTTTTCTTTTGTGGAAGTAAAAGAAAAAATAATTTCTAATAAGACCTTCCATTTAGATGTGCCAGTGATACCTCTGTGTAGGTCAGGCTCACACAAATAAGAGAAGAGTGATTTAGGTCTGGATTTGCCCTGTGTGTCCAATCTTCTAGAATATACTGTTTGAAGCATTAATTTTTTTGGCAGCAGCAGATTGTTTTAACTGTTGCATTTCCCCTTCCTCCCCCCCCCTTCAAATAGTAAACCAAAAACACTTAACCAAAGATATTTTACACTTAGAAGTTTTTTGTTATAGTACAAGGTCTCTTTGCTATACATATATTGCTGTTGCTTCCCTTGTCTCCTGCTTTAATTGAATGTTGCTAGTAGATATTTTCTGTCCTTGGGACATTATGCAGAGAACGTAAACCTTGGTTATGCTGAAGCAGGAATTGCCTGATAAAGAAAAGATGAAGCTTGTTTTAAAATGTTTCATTTTATCCTTCAAAAAAAAGAGAAGTGAGCACCTGCATAATGTGCTCTGCTGAGTACTATCAATTAAAGAGTTGTGAAGTGGATATTAGGAGATTATTTATAATACCGTTATATAATGGCTTAGATGGACTGCACTGGAGAAATTAACATGACAGAAGGATGGAAATCATATTAGAATTTGGACTTAGTTGAAAGTCGATGAAATTATATTATAAAAAATACCATTCAGAATAAACATTAATGATATGCCTTTTTATTGATGTTTAATTCAGAAAAGAAGTTAATGCATGCCTTTAAAAGCAAAGAAGAAGGACTACTTTATGCTTAATAATTTGCTTAAACTGACTTTCATACAGAAAATTAATTTGCTCTTAACAACTAGATGACTTTCTAGAAGGGAAAAAAGTTACAGTATTGGCTTTATTTCCTACCCCACTTCCCCACCCCTCCCCTTCCCCACCCCCTTTTTTTTTTCATACCAATGCTCTTCAGTATGTTTGAAATACCAGGAATTGGTTGGATGAATCCAGTTAGAAAATTTTGGGGTGAACATAATATTTTTCCCTCTTGGTTTCCTTCTGACCATCCTAAGAAGGGCATAGGCCATTCAAGCTGTACATTTGGCCATGTTATTGAAAGGATCCTACAACCCTTGTAAGGCATAAACCACAGGATCTCTTCTGGTCCCCAAAGTCCAGTGTTTGCCAGGCTGTACTCTCAAAATCTATGCAGCTTAAAAAATTAAAAGTTTTGAGAGTACTAAGCCAGAATCTGTGAGTAAATTTGGTTGCTAACTCAACTGTTCTTTGATGATTTTAAACATATATATATATATATATTTTGTTCATGCATTTGTGTAAAGCTGTCCTGCATCATGGCTACCTGCTTCACTGCAGTGAACAGGACACTGCGTATTTGTGATAAATTCTCCAGCTTCATCTGGTAGCTGTAAATGAAGTTGAAAGACCTAAACAAAGATATAGGAGGAGGGAAGAATAAATAAAAGGGAAAATAAAAGAATTCTTTGCCAGCTAAGGATGTCCGGTGTTGACAGCTTTGGAACCTATGTAATTTTCTTTTGGGGATGATATTTATTAATTTTTAAGAGTGCCCTTGCTTGTACATAAGCTGCTGAAACTGAGTTTCTAATATGAAAAGTGTCTACATAATATTTAACTGTTTTAAATAGAGAATATTTTATGATAAAGAACCCTAAAGGGTCCCATCAGCAGGGAGGTTGCCAGATAATCTCTTGCAGTTGAGCCTAATGAAATAGTTTATCTTGTGGTCTATCCTTAGTGAGTGTGATTGTCTTTATGAGCACTGAACCATTCTAGAGATTTGAAGCATTTTCCATTCAAAAATTTTTCTTACATGGCTTTGTCCAAAGCACTATGCTGTTGAAAGACTCTTCCCATTGACTTCAGTGCTTTGGACTAGACTATTAGTGTGGTGCTGAGTACCAGTTCCTTTTTCAAACAGTATGCAGAGGGATAATATTTTTGAATCTGTTTACTTCTCAATTTGTCTTTAATCAGAAAACTGAACCAAAATACAGATGCTTTCCATTCATGACTCTTATATGAGAGAACTGCTAAGTGATTTGACATGAAAGTGGGTATAGAAATGCTCGTGTGTTTATTTGAATCATCTGCCTTCAAGGAGCTAGAAAACAGGTTCATAGCTGTGTTGCAATGAGCCCCAAGTTCTAATTAGTAAAACTAACCTGAGACACACTTCCTCTTACCAGCTTTTAAGGCATATTCTTTTGAGTCTTCTGGAAGCACTGGAGAGCAGGCCTGAAAGAATTAATAACATTATTGCAGTGTGTCATCCTGGAGTAATTTAAATTATGTGTGTGTTCCAACACTAACCTTTGAGGTTATTATTAAGTCCTGCCACAGCAAGAGCAGAAGTCAAGAAGCAATTATATACATGATTAGTTTGTCATTTTTCCAGAAGTTCTTTGGGCCACTGTTCATCCTGCCTGGGTCCTTGTGACGAGGATTTAACAGTAAGTTTTTGGCTTATAGTATGTGTTGCTATTGGGCTGGCCTAGGTTAACATAAACAACAGAGTTGTGGAAAGCAAATTGTGCTCTAAGCCTCGCTTGACAAATCTGAAAGGAGGTAAATGCATTATCTCATGGCAGGTTAAGTTGGACACCTGTAAACACTTCCTTGAGAAAAGGTCTCAAAACTCTGATTTTGAAAAATAGTTTCTTTTTGACCTAAAGAGGAGGGGGCTGGAGAAACTTTAAGCAAGCCTAATTGAGCTGCACTAACCTGGGTCCTTTTGATATTATACTTTGTCTCACCTTCTCAAAATAGCTGCTTTGTACTATTCTGAAAATATAAACATGATCTACAGTGTCCTCAATAAAAATGCTAAATTAGGCCACCCATCTCTAGTACAGTGTGGTCTCTGTAGAGTAGACAATAAGGGGAAATGAATGAAACCCTTAAGCTTAATAAAGCAAACTCTCCCCCAGCCTCCTCCAAACATCAAGTTTACAGAGGAGAGACACAGAGCCTTTCCTGTATGGCAGTGTGGGTTTTCTGCATGTACATTCTTTAGCCATTTCATGGATTTATTTTCTAGTGTTGGTAGAAGGCCCCATTAAAAAACATGTAATGAAATCCAGTTTCTCTGAGCTCTCCCAACCACAAGTTTTGCAGAGGTGACAATGAAATGAATTGTCTGCTTGGCTCAGTGGTGAGCTTCTCACTCTCGTGTCTGGAAGGCAGGCCAAACTCATAAACAGTTTTCCCAGTGTTTTGATTTTTCTAGACAAACTGGCCCTTCCAACATCTGAAAAGATAAAATGTCTTGTTTCAAGGCTGAAGTTCAAAACATGGCTTTAGATATCCTTGCCCTAATTTTACCATGGTTTAGTTGATTAGATGGTGTTGGGTGATAGATTGGACTTTTCCAGACTTCCTCTCGAAAATCTTTTCCAACCTGATTAATTCTGTGATTGTGTAATCTAGAATTAGAATATATAGATGCAGACAATCCATCAGAATAGGTCCATGTCCTTTTGTGGAGGTCAGGGTGGACAGGCTGAGCAGGCCATGGGGCTGTTGAAGGATGTGTGGGCAGCACATGGCAGTATGGGCTATCTCGTGGGCCTCTCAGAGTTTACAGGGTTTATTGGCAATATTTATGGAACTGGGACTGTTCACTGCTGAAAAGGGAGAAGGTAGGTTAACAATGTGCAAGTAGAGATGTCTTTATGATGATGATAAATTATTGCTTGTAGATTACAATGGAGATATTGTAATGTCCATCCTAATGGTTGGCGTAATGTTACTTACAAAGAAAATCAATAGCTGCGTTTTAAAAAAATCAAGATGTGGTTTAATTCTTCTTTTTTAAAGCCACTAAAAGTGGCCAAACTTGCTGAGCTGAACCATACATCAACAAACAAATGCTCCTGATTCCAACTCTTGTTTTTGTTCTCTGAAAAATGGATGGTTTCATTACAGAATTTGTTGGGTCACCTTAAAAAAAAACCCAAACATTCCCAGTTGATCCTTAAGGCTGCAACTGATGGATTTACAACAAAATCCATATCCGTTATTTTACGTACATTTTGTTGGTTAAAAAGAATATCTTAATATAACAGCTGATACTTTTTAAATCCACATTGAAACAACTGTTGGATTTTTATACTGTTGTAAAACTCTTTGTAGGGTATTCATAGAAAATGTTTTATTAATTGCCATATGTTTATTGATTTCTCTTTCATGTTGGTTCTTTTGTTCTTTCTTTGTAGTGGCAAAAGATCTTTCTGCATCATCATTTGCAAGTTATCTAAAATGTCAAAGGTGTTCTTTTGAAGTTTATTATAGATCACATGCTGTACAGGCCTTGACTTTGGCATATTTACAAAAAAAAAAAAAAAGTACATACTTTGCAAGCTAAGGAGGAGATTGGGTCTGCATTAGTTAAAAAAGGAAAATATTCTCCTACTTCTGGCTTTTATTTTTAATTTAAGAGGAATGTAAATAGTTCTCTGTGTTAGAAAAACTGGTGTGCCAGGTAATTGTTGTTTTCTTTTGCCTGTCTCACTGTATCTCACGTTGGTATCATAATACAGATTGTACGCAATCTAAGCTTAATCCTCCTGGCAGGCATGTAACATTAACGCTCCATCAGCAGAACCCAGAAACTAAAAAGGGTAAAGAGGCAGCATTTACTGCAAAAAGACCATCCCCTTTTTCCAGTTGAGAATCTAAAAAATTTGGCACTGTGATCTAACCAAGTGAGCAAGGGCCCATGAAGTCAGTTTAAACAGCAGCAGTGTCTTAATGAGATGGTGTTTCTGGGATGTGTAAGGTTTTGCTGGATTTCCTCTGTTCTGACTGCTTACAAAGAGCTCCAAGCATTTGGATGTGAGAGTGGAACAAGTGGTCCAATAAAAAATAAAAAAGTTAATAGTGCTATTCCCTGAGTTTTAAGCTAGCTATTGATGTCTAAGTCAGCAGATCTTTTCCTTTTGAAACCAGAAAGTAAGTGGGGTTTTTTTAAGCATAACCAGGAAAAACCTATGCTTTGATCTAAAGGTGGTTCAAATGAGATCCACACAGAGTTAATGCCCAAGCATGTCAAACCTCTTTTTTTTCTTTAGGTGAGAACCAGGCTCTGCTACTTCAGTTGTCTGAAAATCTCCCTGTGAAAGGCTTCTTGAGGAAATGGGCTATGTTAAAACACGTATAACTATTGCCTGCTGTCCCTAGGATGTGTGAAGAGCAAAGTTCCAGAGTGTGGGTGATTTGTATTTTTATTTTCAGATAATTAATATTTAGAAGCCTAATAAACTGCAAGCAGAGAGTGTGCAGTGTGGGATATATGCAGAGCTGTCAAAGCAGGGACCCAAGGAGAGAGGTTACTTGGTGTGGGATGCTGACTTACAGCAGCATGGGTATAGCAGTGGCAGGATTCCCCCATCGTTTACCTTAATTGAGATCAAAGGAACTACTCTCGGTTTGCACTAACCTGAGATCAGTTCATCCATGCATGCTTAAGGAGAGAGGTATTTTATATGGTAAAGGAGGAAGCAGTGGCACCATGAGCACTTTTCTGGCTTGTCTAAAACCTTGCTTTCTTGCTTCATTAACTCACCCTATGGAAAAGTGCTGTTGAGACACAGTTCTAGGTTTCATCAGCAGGGAATTCTGTATTCTGAGTTACTGCCTACTCAGGTAAGGGAATACTCAAACAAAAGAAAAGACAATTTAGAGTCCTCCTTGACGGTTTGCAGTCCTTAAGAAAGCCCTACTGTTATTGAGAGCAGGATCTACAGACCCTGTTTCTGGGGAGAATAGCTATAAGGCTATTTACTTTTAATTACTTAACCTTTTAACCTTCATTTTTTCATCAGGCTATCTTCCCAGATTCCTGAGTGGCAGTATTTCAGTGATGGGTGAGCTTTCTATAACTAATGTTTGTGAGATGACTGCATTTAAAAGCCGTATATATACTTCTGAACAGAAATTAGTAAAAATGGTGCTAAAAATCAAAGACTATTAATAGGATCATTAGGACTGATAGATTTTACAGCTGCCTATAAAGATGAAATATAAAACAATATTACTAGGCTTTCGAATTTAAAAGAGCTCTAGTAGGTGAATATGAAACAAAATTGAAACATCTGCTACTTGCAGGTAAGGTTAAAATAATCAACATTTCACCCTCCTGCTGAAACAAAAAAATTACCTTCCCCAGTTGTCATTCTGGCACTTCAGATCCACTGCTTTATGCTCCCTGCTAAATCGTTTTCTTTAAAGGACAGGTAAAAAAGCAGATAATGAGGTTGCACTTAAGGTGAATAAATTGACTTTGTATCGAGGTGCTATCTGCAGGCTCGGGAGGCAGAATTTTCTGTTGAAATAGGAGAAAGCGTTTCTGAAGTATCTCTGGGTGAAATTCAGCCCCCGAGGCAGGACAAGGCCTGTGTGTGATGTGCATCCCTTGTGACCCTATCTGGGGACACTGAAATGCCTGGGCTTGTGCTTGCATTTCAGGAAGGGAGGAATAGTAGCCTTGCCAAGTAAAATACAGCTCCAATACACAGTTGTGTCAGATGCTGGTAGCCAAATCTCACAGGAAGCCAAGTAATTTCTAACTTTTAAAGACACGAACAAAATAGAAGTTTGACTTATTAAAAAAAAAAACAAAAACAACAAAAAGCAAAACCAAGCAAACCAACAAACAAACCAAAACCCCGCAATTGTCATGCTATAGTAAATACCATTAGAGTGTGGAATGAGGGAATTAAAGGAGTGGGGAGTTTTGCTCCTTTCCAACACTGATTTTTCCAGTTGTTTTAGTAGGGTTTCAGGAGACCTATGTAGACAGGAAGCATGCAAGTTTTGGGGGTCATTGCAGGGGAGCTTGACTGGAATGAGCACCATGTCTTCTCTCTGCAAAAGCAAGTTGTGCATGGAGAAGGCAGAGTCCTGAGCTGTGCACCTTCAGCAGGTCTGTCGTTTTGATCTGCTCATCCTCCTTCTGTAATGCTCATCATCTCCAGGCACTTCATGCCTCAGCCACACAGAAAACCCCATCTGCTCCATTTAATGATTTCTGTTTGATGAATTTTTCTGTATTCATAAAGGGAGATGCTGTCACAAGGGACAGCCTCAAGCACACCCACCCCTACAATCTTTATCAAGCTCCCAGCCATAATCATTCAGGCTCTGCTCCTAATATAGCACAAGCCCTGCAGAATCGAGGGTTCACTGCCAGCAGGCTTCTGATTCCTTCATAAACTGTAATTCTGATGCTGCAGGTTTAATTAAGTACGTGGCAGTTAATCAGCCACTGAAAACAGAGGCCTCCACTGGGGAATTACCTGAGTGAAAACAGACCAAACATGAAGGGGCTCCCTTGAAACTCTAGTGCTCGTTCTTCAACGGTGAAATGGAAAGAAAGTTATCAAATAAAATCTGTTTGCTTGTGGCTGTACTGTGACAGCTTTGTTAGTCCTAACAGATGACAAGGATTATTCAATCAATATAGATTTACCCCAAGAGTTTTGCTGTTTTCAGGCACCTCCAGGAAAATGACAGCCATTAAATATGTACAAAGGCCAGTCCAGGGCCTATGGCCTCTAGCTTTAAGCTGCTGCCTTTTCTGAGTTATGTCAGGATCAATTTTTTCTAATAGTTATCACTTA
Organism: Eubucco bourcierii; assembly: GCA_013396675.1. NCBI lineage: Eukaryota > Metazoa > Chordata > Aves > Piciformes > Ramphastidae > Eubucco > Eubucco bourcierii. The sequence continues at coordinate 163,927 of VWZE01008243.1, forward strand.
TCCTACATGATAATCAGCCTATCATAGTCCATTGATTACATGACAGCCCAATTTAGGTCTGATCTAGAAGATAAGAAACACAGGGAAATCTTGCTTGGATCGTCAGGGAATTAAAATCTGTTTTATGACTTTTCCAGGAAGTTATTTACAAGCACAGAAACCAAAGGAGATGTTTTCCACAGTTCCCTTCTCTCATACGTTGCCCTCTCTCCAGTGCAGCACCCTGGGATCATAGGGAGCCACAACCGAAAGCTTGTGTCCTTTACCCTTATGTCATCTCATTTATTATAAAGTCACCTGATGCTGGTCTTGTTGATTAGCACAGATTGTTGTTCCAGTAAGAGCTGTTGCTTCAGTTTGAAGGCTCCACTATACTTGATCACATCCTGTTTAGGAAGATGTAAGTCAGGTGAGTGTTAGATGTAATCTAAGAGAAACTTGCAGAACTATGAAGACAGCTGCTGTTACAAGCTGAGCATGAGGTGATGTTTTTATATGACTCAAAATATGTTTTTACCTTTATCATTAGTGTTTTGTCAGGATATCTGCTGTTAGTGCTACTTTAGTGCTCATTGTGGCGCTGGGATTGAGGTTCCCTTTTTCATGGTATTCAAGAAGGCTTAAGGGAGGCAGTTATTTCTAAAATATCTAGAAAGCCATTTCAATGCTCTTTGCTGAATGAGAACAAGACTGCTGGAGTCCTACTGGTGAAAGCTAAAGAAATGCCCTCTATTGCTTGTATGACAGACTGTTGGAAGAGATCCTTTAAACTGTCATCTTGGTATTTATACATAAACTTTTCCTTCCTATAGGGGTTGGAATTAATCTTCTTTATCGTCTATAGTACAGTCTCCTCTCTTTAGGTCTGTGGATCCTGCTGTAAGTCTGACAAAGACTTGGCAGAACTCTTCACATAGATTTGGCACAGACCTGGCTAAATGCATGATTGTGTATTTCCTTGGTTTGGTCTGCAGATTGCAGATAGACATCTGAAACGACAGCGAGTGGCCTAGCGTTGCTTGTTTGGGTACATAATTGCTATAGTTGCCATGTGGCAGGGGTACGAGTCCCAGATGAGAGGCAAAGTGTCTGTACAGGGTTTCTTTAAAAACATGGTGTACTCTGAAATTTCAGAGTTTCAGCTCGTGAATGTACCTGCATTTGGAGGTTTTCTGGGTCAAATATGCAATTCCATCATCTACTAGCGTTTTGTTTCTAAGTTGCATAAAGAGGGATATTTAGAAATGTGCTTAATATAAAAATGAGTAGATGCAAATGGCAAATGCAGTGGTTAAAACCCTGTCTTTTCTGTTGCATTTAGGATGTGATATTTTACAGTTGTCCTCCAATGCATTGAAAAATCTTGGGTTTCCTGTGTAGAGCTTTGCATTCTTGACTTATCAAAGACACCCACTAAAGCAGCACCATGTGCATTTCAGCTATTTCTGGCTACCAAGTTTCAGACATAGTGAGGTAGTACAGCAACCTTCTATTTCCTGATCACCTCAAACAAAACAACAACAACACTACTTAATTAAAAAAAAAAAAAAAAAAAAAGAGAGAGAGAGAGAGAGGGAGAGAGAAAATAACTAGACCTGCCTGCTTTGCTTATATTTCCGCATTCTTGTTAAGGTTTTTATCTCAGTGCACATTGAGGTTCCACACTGACAGTATGGTAGTTTTCACAGCAAAATAAAAAGTTTTATATCCTGATGTGTAGTTGGAATAGCTACCAGATCCACTTGTCATTTATTGCTTTTTGTATGCAGTCTCATTCTTTCATCTTCCAATGTGTGCTTCTAACCTAGCGTCCAGTAATTCTCAGTCTTAATGTCAGTTTTATTATGAATATAGATCAAATATTTGTGGGAGTGTGGGGGGGAGGGGTCTTAAAGTAGTTTGTTTTCACCACAAAGCAATTTGTAAACATAGCAGAGCTCTGATTTAAAAAAAAAAAAAAAAAAAAAAAAAAAAAAAAAAGAGGATGAGAAATTGTTTTTACTATGTTAAAGAGCATACTGGTGTTCACTGGGGAACCTCTGACATCTCTTTTAAGACCTAGTTAACTGTATTTTCTGTAGGTTTCACCATCTTTTATTATGTACTTACGTTGAGATTGAAAAAACTCAAGGTGTTATAGATCACATCAGTGTATGGGAGGAGACAAAACTGTGCTTTGTTAAACTCTATTCATATATAAGTAGAAATGATAAAGAAAATTATGCTGCTATATGATCCAACTATCAAACAAATCAAATCTATGTTTCATGTGAAAAAATACAATGAAGTCCAAATATTATGGGGGAAAAAAGGCATTTTTGTTTCACTAAGGTGTACATGTTAAATAATCAAAGGATTCAACGTGACAATATGGTTATAGATAGTTATCTTAAGTGCCTTCTGTGGTGAGGAACCGAAATTAAGAACTTGAACAAAACATGATACATGAAAGTGCAGGTTCTACAAACACTGGGTTGCTTATTAAAACTACTTTGATCCCTCGTTTCTTTGATATCCTAGGTCTTATAAAGAATTCACTTTCAGGGGTAAATATAGGTAGTTCAGAGAGACTTTATGACATACTGTACATACTGCTGTTCCAGAGACACTTTTTAATTACTTAAGAAAAAAAAAATAAAATCTAGCAAGGGGAAAATGCTGATAGAGTCACTATCAACTGATGTTCGTTTCTAACTGCTGATTATTTTGGTGTAACCTATTTGAATAACACTCTTTTTGGAAGCAGGTCGTGCTTGGGAATCTGAGCACATCTGCTAATGTTCCAGATTAGCGGGACGAGGGGTGGGTTGAGGCCACAAATGGGGTATATATTTGGCCCTAAAGGGATCTCACATTTGATACTTCTCTGAATATTACCCATGCACATACTGGAAAAGCTGGATTTTTGCTGCTGTTCACTACCTTGGTTCCCTGAGCAGGACTGCAGGGAATTCTCAGGGAAGGGAAAAATCAATATTAATAACAATTACTCTTTTTCCCAAATCACTCAGAGACTCTGCTTTCTAGTCGCTGAGGCCTGCGTGTGACTGGAGGTAATTCTGAGGAAAATAGATAATGCTATTTTGGAACACACTGCTCCAGTTTTTACCTTTATTCTTTAAAGCTACTGTCAGCAAATACAAAGCCATATTATAGGTCCTGCACAACAGATTGTTGCGTTTCAGAGGTGTGGGGTTGTATTGTCACTTTTCTGTTGAGGCTTTTCTGTGTAGGGTGCAGATGCTAAACCTGGTGCTGTGGGGTGAGGCTGAGTAGTGGGAAGAAAGATAAAGTTCAGGAAGTAGATAATGGCTTCTTTGTACGAGGGAACTGCATCATAGGCCAAACCTTTGTTTCATAAACTTCATCGGGATTGTCTTCTAGCAGCCCAAAAGGGGCTGCATGTTTTTAGGCCCAGAATGTGAAAGGGTTACTTCTATCAAACCCCATTTCCCCAGTTTTTCAGTACTATGTGGACAAACAAATACAGCTTACATGTCAGGAGTCTAGTGGTTATCAGGTAGCACAAAATTCTGGTTGGAAGTAAACCAGTGCAATACAATCTTCGTATGCCTTGTTATTTGGAGAATAAGAATTTCAGTGTCATTTTGGTTAAATGTGCTCTGAGCACAAATAAACTGTATGAGACCTGAAACTGCATACTGAAAATGCATTGCTGTGAGACCCAAGCTCTGAGGAAAATTGCACTTGTGTTGTGACCTGCATGGTTTTGACTGAAATATGGCTGGGATGCTCACTGATTGCTTGAGTCAAAATAAAACTACAAACTAAATGAAAATTAGCAATCTCTACAATATGCAGAAAGTTAATATCTTTGAGCAGTTTTATTAGATTTGATTCTGTTTTGTTTATGAATTCTTTTTTTGTTTCAAGAAACAACTTAGGACTAAAAGTTAAAAGCAACTTCCAGTTGCAGGCAAAAGCTTTTTTTACTGGCAAAAATGGACTCTTGCTGTCAGGCAGACTTGTACTGATAAAAAAATTGCCACATTCCTAGAGCTGGTTCATTCTGAAAATGGGACTGTTGCACTTCTGAGTGCCTTTTGTCTCCTTTCAGTATAGAGACCTTATTAAACTAGTCTTTTTCTACCACAGTTTGCAGTTATGAAATTTTTTTTTTTTAAATTCAAAAAGTTTAATGAAGAGATAATGAAAACTCTCTGAAGGCATTTTCCTGTTTCCAGACCCTAAATGGAGCCCTCTGTACAGGCTCACTTGTGATTTCTTTACAAGGCTGAGCTCTGGTTCCTTTGCTGTAAGTGGTCTTTTACATCTTTGAGCTGGAAAGAAGTCCCTGGCAGCAGCAGAACACCTAGGACACCCAGTTAAGCAGTTCTAATTCAATCCATCCGTGTAAGGCAGAGGCATTTGGTAAGAGTGCAGATCTCCACACAAACACTTGGTAAGCCAAGTTTCTGTACATCAAATATCAGCTCTCAGAGACTGCAGTGTCATCGTGAAATGTTCACATATGCCAGTGAGTCTCTGCAGAGGACAAGATTATCCATAGCCTTCATCCATACTTGAAAAATAATGTAGGAGTTTCCTCTCTTTCCTAGGTCTCCTCATGTTCCTATTCACTAGACCATGCTGCTTTTCATTAATGAATTACTTGTCCAGTAAATTGCTGCACTTCAATTCTTTTATTAATCTAAAGATTAACTGTGAACCAGCTTGGTAATATTTTGAAATCTATGATATTCTGTGAATCCACAAATCACTTCTGTGATCAACCCATATTATCTAATGCAATTTCTATAACAATTTAAATTTATCATTTCCATATTCAGGCACTTTAGAACTAGTTAATGAAATTCCTTTGGGAGACGACAGATGATCTATTTATATTTAGGTCTATGTAATTTTTTGTTACAGTCTTTAGAATAATAGTATTAGAGAGTCATCTGTGTTACTTCCTTAAATCATCCGATATTTTGGTAGATAGCAGATAATGGACAAATAGATGGAAAAAAAGGCTTTTGAACCTAGAAAAATATGGATTTTGGTTGGTTTTGTTTGTTTGTTTTTAGTATAAACTCAACTTTCTGTTTCCAGTATCTCATTGTGATCAAGAACTTACAAGGTCTTGTACTGACAGGATGAGGAGTACTGGAAGAGGGGAGATTTAAACTAGATGTTAGGAAGAAGTTCTTTACAGTGAGGGTGACAAAACACTGGAACCGGTTGCCCAGGGAAGTTGTGGATGCTCCCTCCCTGGAGGTGTTCAAGTCTAGACTGGATGAGGCCTTAAGCGACCTGTTCTAGTGGGAGGTGTCCTTGTCTATGGTGGGGGTTTAGAACTAGATGATCTTTGAGGTCCCTTCCAATCTAAAACATTCTATGATTCTAATTTAAGATATTCCTTTGAAAGATTTCTGTATTAATAAACTATTTCTGACATGTTTAACCATCTAACATGTAACACAATCCCTTCAGACATGAAAGTAATGTAATGTTCCTTGAGTTATGTCATTGTTTTGAGTATGCAAGCTCCACATTAATTGGTACTTCAAAACACACGTGATTTGTCATTTCCAGATAGAGGATAACCAAAACAACTCTCCTGTAAATGCAGTCCTGTTTGGGATAGGTCTTTGGAGTGTGTTTCATTCTTCTTTCCTTCTTTTATTTAAGTGACTTAGATCAAATATTGAAGCACTGTCTGTAACTAATATTGTTTCCTGGCCTAAACAGATAATTGCCTTTCTGGATGTATAAGAGATGTCTCATGGAGAAAACTGAAATATCATTAATAAAGGAGAATGATTTACTCATGAATTCTTCAAGAAGTAAGATTAATAAGCCATCCCCTGGTGTTAGATATAATCTTCAGATCTCTCTTCACTGCGTGACTTATTTTTGCAACAACTGCACTATTCAATCATTAATCATTACACTTGGTGAGCAGTTTATCTGTGCTAATGTGCATGCTATACACAAACAACAAGTCTCTTACATTTGATGAAGGAGGAGGAGGAAAAAGTAGGCTTTCCTGTGTGAGGTGAATGAAATAAAATGAGGCTGCCATATGATACATGCGTTTTCATTCCAGGTATAGCAACTTCAGTTAGAAGCTATCTCTTTCCTAATGAAAGCAAGATTGCATTTCAGTGTGGAGTGGTGGTTGTAAGGGAGCATGTGTGTGGGCCTTAGAAATGCATCCACTGTCTTACCTATTCTTGTAAGGGTAGAGAAAAGGAGACACAGCTTTGGCTTTTACCAGTGTGGTCATAAGGTACTTGCAGTACCCAAAGCAAGTCAGCTGTGCTAGCACAGAACAATATCTGAGCTAATTCATCTTAAATTTACAGTTATTTTTATGTGGTGCAAGCCTGAGCATAGATGACTCCAGCAACAAACTGGGGAGGGAGTGGGAGAACTTCCTTGTTTAGCAGTTTTTGGCTGATTTTGGAGCCTGTGGCAAGTGTGAGGTGGGGTGCATCCCATGCTGTGTGTGAGGTGGGGTGCACTGCAAGTCCCCTTTGGTTTTATTACTACAAGTGATGCAGCAGTAAACTGAGCATTTTGCATACCAGAAGGGCTTGTGATAAGTAATAGAGCTCAGGTCTGTTAGCAGTGACAGAATAACACATACCACCCAGTTCAGTTTGGAGTCAGTTTGTCTTCCAGCAAAGTCCTCTCTCCTTTACTTCACCTTTAGAACACTGACTTCCCAGACAACTAATGAACTAAAGCAGTAAAACTGTCATCAAAGAGTAGGGTCATGAATTCAGGATATCATACTTCTGAGATACCTGGGCCTGTAATTATAATAAAATAATAAACATTATTAGCTTCATACACTGTGACATAAATGCAGTTGGTTTTCCTATGCAGATATCCACCACTACCCCAGATACACAAATCAGTTCAGTTTAATTTACAGTTTCTGAGGACTAGCATCCAACTGACAATTCAGTTCCAGCTGTATGCTTCTACACATTAATGAAGTCCTCATGGTTAGGAGTTAATTGTCTTTTCACCTACTCTTCTCTAACAAAAAGGACAATGAGGAAGAATGGAGCAGGGAAGTCCAAATCAAGTCTCCAAACTGAGTTGGCTCTTCTGCAGGCAATCCTGCATCTGTACTGGGTGTTGAGACAAATCTTGCACTGGCAAAGCCAGCAGATGAAAAAAAACAACACTGGAGGAAATGTTAAGTTTTGTTTGGCTCTCCTCTGCCCCTGCATAAGCCTTTTGGTGAGTGAAAGAACTCAAGACTTCTGTAATGGAGAAAGATGGTCTGGTGGTGACCTTAAGAGATGGAGGGAAAGTGAAAACACATGGTTTTAAGTGATTGTTAGCATTTCAGAGAGATAGCATGAAACAGGGAGGGGGAAGATTAAACGTAGGAAATAGCTGTTGCATTTCCACATTACATTGTTTTGAAGTAATTGAAAATTTCCACTCATCTTGATTTTCTCCAGTGCAGAGCCTGGTTTTCAAAAAAAACATTTTTATTCAAGCCAATATATATATGGAGAGAATCATTCCTACTGGATATTGTTTAGTGACTGGAAGCGAAATTTTGTAATAATAGTTTCCTTAAATGCCAGGCTCAGCTTTCATGAAGAATCTCCAAGTGTTTTATAAGTATTAATGTAGTGGCAGTGTTCTCATTGTGTGGTTAAAGCAAGGCACAATGTGTAGGTAAATCTGAACCGGCTCTGGGGAAAACCCTCTGTGAAGTGCTGAGGTCCCACAAATAAGCAGTTCTCAGGTATTTTTTAATCCATTAGCTCCTTGGTGAGGGCATGTCCAGTCCTTCCACTGTTTTCAAAAGTTGCTTGGTCACCTGCAGGTCCTTCAGAGCCAGCTGATTTTCTGCACACGACAGGTGCTTTGTGGTGTGACTGAAGGGCCCTGCAAAACTGCTGGTCTCTGCTGGCCACTCTTGGGCCTGGCCATCATTAGAAGGATAGGACAGGAATCAAAGCTGGAAAGACAGAATCAAAGCTATGCGTCTAGCATAGCTTGATGGGTGGCTACAGTGTTGAGATGGGTAATACATTCCTATTGCAGCCATTTTAATTTTTTCTACTCTCTGATTGAGAGAGTATCCTTCCTCTCTTTGCTTGATTTCTTAATCTGAGAGGATTCCTGCATGTTTTTCCTTACTGGCTAAATGCCCAAGGAAAGTTTAACTGAGCATGCTTAATTACTCTGAAAAGAGCTGACTCCTTCCTGGTGAGTTACCTGACCCCAGTAGCAAGGTACTTAGCAAACTGAAAAATGGCATCTGTGTTTTCAGTAGGAGTGGTGGTACTGGCTGCTTCTCCCTTCCGGTGGAAGTAATCATCGTCTAATGTAATTGTCCAGCTTCTACCAACACCCACACAAGAAGTGTGATAATTAAACATCCACTGCAGCTATTGGATGACTTTCCAGTTAGAGAGAACGGTGCCCTAGTTTGGATCAAGGGCCACATTCAGACCTGTAAGGTTTATGGTGGGTTCCCACAGCAACGCCAAATCCCTGTTTGTGAACAAGAGAATCCTGGTTTGGTTCGTATTTACAAACCACACTGTCATTACCACTGATGCAGTATCAGCTATGATAATTATCACTATGCCTTCAGCTTCAACAGAGCAGACATTTGTCTGATCCATGTGGAAGGCTGCCAAGTTGGCTTGTGGTGTACTTGCTGAAATTAGATGGCTTTTTTCAGCTTGGATTGCACCAACACCCACTCACGTTAACTGTGAAGGAATTAGTGTGGTTAAAATGACATTTCTGATGTTGTCTTATGAAATTTGAGTTCTGAATTATGAATTACAGTAATATGACTTCTGTTCCATTTAGTGACTTGGTGGAATGTGACATTAAGATAGTTTTACCTTTTTTTGGCAACTGGAACTTGGAGAAGGTGGTAGCTGGGGATAAAATTAGAGGATACTCTCATGTTCACAAACTGAAAGTTGAAAAGTTTGGTTTTGCAAAATAAACTTTCATTCTGCCAAGATGCCCAGTGGTCTCCTCTGGTTTGTATTTTATTTTCCTATATGCTACCTAAAAGTCCTTTCCCTTAATTTGCCTCAAGGAAGTCCTCTTCAACAAAAGATTTTTGCTGTGTTTTTTATTCACTTGAAGAAAATAGAATCTATCTGACATTCAGAAGAGCACTTTAATAAGATTAGTTCATGCATGTGTGTCAATAATAAGAGATATTTTTAGCACTTTTGTCTTCCAGGTGCAGATTCATGGATTTTTTTACCAGTGGTTTTAGGATTAAACCTATGCTTCTGAAAATCCCAGCTGGGTTATTTTTCCATGTAATAGCCAAGGACCTAGCCACATGGAGAAATCAAGGAGTGTGTTTCTCTGTTTAATTGAGAATATCTCTCAGGAACCAGAAATACAGATAGAATTAAAAAAAAAATAAAATCCTGGTTGTGTGCAATGTAGTGAAACCAATTTGTTGGTCAATAGTTCTGGAAAGAACACAGATGTTACGTGCAGCCTTTCCCAACCCAGTCACTGGAGTAGGGCTTACAGCTCCATGCTACAGTCTTGAGTCTTGGGTAGGGTAAATGTATGCAGTGACTTGACCTCGTGAGTTCCTTTTATGATTCATTTTCATCACTGTCCTCTGTGCTGGTCTCTGTGGGATCATGGAGCAGATCCAGCCTAAGCAGCAGAGGAAGGGCAGGATCTCCCTTGTGGGGCTGATATAGCTGCATCTTAGCAAAGCCCCTTAATGATTCAGAGAGATTTGCCTGGTCTTGCAGTGGGAGAAAAATTCACCCTGCAAATAAAGAGCAATGACCACTGCAGCTCACAGGAGTATGCTGAGCAGCATGGTCATTGTGTTGAGCACAAGTTGAAGCCCTATCTGTAGGTAATATCTGTGACTTCAGAGCTGGAGGTTCAGAAAAGTGGGTTCTAGTTTTTGGTAGGCTGTAAACTTGCAGATGATTGCAGGCATGAATCTAGTTAACAGGAAAAGCAAATACATCAGTTATCCTATGGAAAATAGAGTTGTGTCCTATAGTTGCCATCAATCACTGGAATGAATCAATGTTTCTCAATAAGGAAATGAACAAAGGTATCATTTCTTGGCAAAAGGATGTTTCTGCTGGAGATGGCCAGTACTGGCGACTTTTTTGTTCTCACTGAAAACCCCAAGAGTGAAAATTCTTGATTTCCAACCTGTCAGTTAAAACCCAAAAACTTATATAAACTATTGCAAAAGTATCATTCTTTTGTGAGAACAAAAAAACATTTCCTGCTTGACATAGTGGGATTAAAACTAAGAATTTTTACCTGGAATTCATTTCCAGGTATTCTGTGCCCTGCTGTGATAGAGGTGGCTGTTCTAAGACATTCCAGGCTAGCCATGCTGTCTCAGATTGCTAGCACCAGTGTTTTGAAAGTGCAAGAGGACAAATTCAGACTGGGTTGTGTGAAACTGCAGTGAGTTAACTTAACTGTTGTTTCTGGGGATTCATGAAGTGTAACGGGCCATGAATCAGTAATTTTCATTCACAAAAGAACTTGTTGTATATATATTCAGGCCGTCCTAACAGTGCTGTAAGAAGCAATGCCTATTAAGCTTTCTAAACTAGTTAAACTAGGTCAGGGTGAGGGAGAACTGTACCAACATTATGATTAAAAGGCACCAGTATAATGATCCTAGATAGCATTGTCCTCTTTGTTCCCATGAGTCAAGCCCTAACAATATGGTTATTTTAGCTCTGTGACTTCTTTTAAAAAAAGCTTTGTCCACATTTTTACCAAAAAAAAAAATAAAAAAAAAATTATCAGCTCTTTCTTCCCCCTTTCCTACTACATTATATGCTGTTACTGCTCTGCTAGAAAAGAACTGTGCATGTTTTAATTTTATTCTGTCTCCTCTGCCCCTTATTTGAATTACTAATGTTCTTTCAGTTTCCTTCCAAGGGTTTGTGTGTCAACTGGTACGGACTGCATCTTTACCAAATGCAAAATAGTAGCTCCCCTGAAATGTTGCCAGGAAAATGTTTGCTAGTCTTTTTTTTTTTTTTTTTTTTTTTTTTTTTTTTTTTTTTTTTTTTTTTTGTTTTGTTTTTTTTTTTTTTTTTTTTTTTTTTTTTTTTTTTTTTTTTTNCTTTCTGATGGGGGAAGGGAGTAAATGAAGCACCCAGGATTTTACGATTGGCTCTAATCAGTTTTCACAACAATGAAAGAGTCCCTATTGCATGAATATTAAATTTTGATGAAGCTTTTTCATTTTTTTTGAGGCTGTAGATTTAAGACAGCTTGGTTACCAGAACTCCTCTACTCCGTGTCAGCTCTCTGAGATACTGAATATTATAATTTCTATATTTGCTGCTCAGATGTCATTTAATATTAATATGCAAAATATTCATTCCCTTTAAAAATAATGTTCTTATTGTATGATTTATTTGATGTGGAGCTTGGAGTTTTGTCTTTTCTTACATAAAATAAAGCACCTTTCAGAGGCAGATGATCTGTTTCTTCCCGTACATGTGGCACAAAATGTCAACATTCTTCCTGTCATTCTCAGACTCAGTGAAGGGTGAAGCAAACATCAGGCACTGCTTGCGTTAAGAGCAGTGGGGAACTATTGAGTTTTTGTTTTCAGAAATGTGCACCATGAACCTGACATGTTCCAGGATTTGCAACCACTGCAAAAATTCTTAACCATCCTCCTGCATCTCCTGAATTCTTAAACTTCGATCTGTACTTTTTGCCCCTCAAATTTGGATCTGGAGGCTGTAGTCTTTATACTTGCAAAAAAATACAGGGTCAGACTGCTGGTAGTGTTCTTGCTTTTGACTCTTCTGTTTTTACATGGTGGCTCTAGGCAGAACTTACTTTTTGTATGCTTCAAATCTCTGGGTCTAATCCTATAAACACTTATATACTACACTGCTGAATTGTAACTGTCTACATAATCCCCTGATGGATTTGGTAGAATTGCTTACATAAACAAACACCAGAATATATATTTATATATACATATATATAGCTGTTAACTTTCCATGTTATCTTGTTCTACTGAAAGTAATGTAAAAATCTTGTCCAGTTCACCAAGAAACAAGTTGTCAAAAAAGTCATGTGTGGTATAAGCTTCCCTGGGAGTGGATTTAATTTAGAGCATTGCTTTTCTTGCTGGTGCTAACTGAAACACACTGAAATCTGCCAAGAGCCTGGCAGGAGTAAATGACTCTGGACTAACTTTGAACATTTGAAAAACAAACAAACAACAACAACAACAACAAAAAAACCCCAAACAAACAGGTTTGAGGAATTTGAATGACAAGGTTGTAATAAAACACAAAGGCCCTGCCTGTCAAATAGGAGAATTTGACTTTAGTGACATGACCTGAATTGAAGCAATGCTAGAGGGAGCTGTGGGGCTCAGGGAGAGGACAACTGCTTGCTGTTCCCTCTCTTATCAGTTTCCGAAGCTGGGACTTGTTTGAACAGTTCTTCATGTCTTTGGAATCCAGAAGCTGTTATCTGTTAACAAGAGTAGTACTCATATATCGTGTTTATGTACACTTTGGAGGATTTCCATGTTGTACTTCACGTTTGGAAACCAGAACCGGACAGCTTTTCTTAATAATTCCTATCAGTGTTATGCATAGGTGTATTATTTCCAACACACTTCTCTTCATTCTTGATTCCTCTTATTGGATTTGAATGGAATCCTACTGACCATGGAGGGAGGACTTGCAATATTAGGCTTTGTAACTATTAATATTCTTATATATAAAACCTGCTTTAAGGTGTGCATGTTAGTTACCTGAAATTGCTGCCATGTTCCTTAGTGATGATGAATCAAGTTATCCTTTTTTTTTTTAAAAAGGGAGCAAGGTAAAGGCCTCAGATTAGAATTTTAAGGTTTTAAATATTCTTGTAGTCTACTCGAAACTTGAGATTTAGATCCACAGTCTTCAACTTGAAAGCACTTGCAGATGTCAATAAAGTAGAATTTCTTGTAGTACAGCAACCAATGACTTGTTCCCCTTGCTTGGGTATGTCTTAGAGTTGTTTCTTTTTAATATATCAATATGCCAAGAAATCTGAAACACTTGGTTCTTAACACAGAATGCAAACCTTAAATGTGTTCAAGAGTTGGGGAGGCCAGCACTCTTATAACCCAAGGGAACACAATGGATTTAACAATGCTAATTACATGTTTAGGGAAAGATTATTGTTCCCTACAGGAAGAATTCAGAATTCTTATGCTATTGCTGTTCACCTCTCCATGGGCAAGGGGAATAAAAAAAGCAGATTAAAGTTATTTGTTGGCTTTGTTGTTAGATTGACTCTTAATCTGCCTCCAAAGCAGATTCATGGCATAATCAGTAGTGTGAGTGGACAGCTATCTGCATGATTGTCCAAGGTCCAGTAAGTTTTATCAAGTTTTGGTCAGTCTCAGGTGGCTAGATCAGTTTGGAGGGCTCTTTTTTGTGTGTTTGT
>VWZE01008243.1:177435-209368 GCA_013396675.1 Eubucco bourcierii
TTTTGATGATGTTCCCTGTTTGTGAGGCATTATGAGAAGGCTGTGAGCCAGTAAAGTTGCATTCTGAACGATAAGATAGAATCAAGTTTGTGATGAGAAATTGGCAAGCAAAGTGAAGCAGTGTGCTAAAGCTGCCATGGGAAGCTCCTTTTTCTTGGAAAGGTAGAAAATTTGACATAGGAAGTTGTAGCAGAAGGGTAATTAGTTAATGTGAGATGATATTTTTCAAAATTTAATATTGTTTATTAATATTCAATATTCAGAACTCGCATCACTCCAATCACTAATTTTAATAATAATTGGTTCTTTGTGTCAGTCGTGGAAACTTTATATACAGGTAATAAGAGGATCTAGAAATAACTAGTAGTAATATATAACATTAGTTGAACTCGATTGAACTGGAAGAGAAGGCTTTGCAGTTAGTGTACCACTTGCGGTCAATACACCGCTTGCTCGCTAGAGGGACTCAAGGAGCTCCTTTCTGCTTATGGCAGAAGGCAATGGTGAATTACAAGAGGCTTTAAGAATTACAAGAGGCTTTAAGTATTTACTCACAGAACATTGTCTCCTGACTTGCAGGGCTAGCTACAGCTTCAGACAGTACCCAAATGGCTTCAGGGAATTCTTGTCATCCGCTGAGACTTCTGGTTCTTCCTAGGCTGCTGGGGAAAGGAGGCAGACAATCTCTGACCTGGTCCTGGTCTCCTCTGGATGATCTGTGTATCTCCAGGACTTCCTGTCTTGTCAGGACACTTTCAGGTGTGGGCACGATGTCTTGAGATGTGCAGTCTCAGCACAATGTCACACTGGCTATGCAGGCCAATCACATGGAGGCATTTCAAGCCTGATCCTGGTCACTGGAGTCCCACACAGCTCAGGATGCAATGAGGTAGCAAGCAAGCACGGACACAATAGCAGAGCACACATATAATAGCGGAGCACACGTTGTGCTCCCTGCTCATGTCCTTTTATCCATACAGCCTGAGACTAATGGGCCTTTGGACACAGAATAGCCAATCAGAATGGCAGTTAGCCGAGCTTGACCATACTAGGTGAAGCCATAGGCTTGCTTTACCTTTTTTAGGGCAAAACATGGGCCTTGCACAAGGCATACACAAGCGGAGTGTGTGTACCTTGTTTACCGCAGGTTGGAAAGGGCCAGGATCCCCAGACTTAGTGGCTCCAGGTTCTTTGTCCTCTTTCCCACGATTGCTTCTCCCCAAAACAGAGAGAGGAATAGCAGAAAAACATGTCTGGGCAAACTAGGACATGTATAAGCCTATTTTGGCCTGCTTAGGCCTGCCACAACAGAAGTAAAGAGAGATAAGTGGGAAAAAAGAAAATAATTGAACTGGAAAGGAATAAAAAGGAAAAAGAGAAAAATGAAAGCAGACCTGGTGTGAAGTTCAGATAAAAGGTCCTTAAACACTTGACATTGTTGTCTACATGTTGTGGTTGACTAAATTCAGCCCAGAAGCAGTTTATTTAGAGCAGCAAGGTGTTGTGGCTGGATAGGTCCTGCTGAAGGACCAGACTTATTCTAGCATAGTTACTGGAAGACAAGAAAGATTTTAGTCTTTCTTCCTTTCTCATATCCAGTTGAGACTGCTTATTGTGGCAGACGTACCCTCTGCATGTGGTCACTTTGCATAGCTGTGCAACCACTCTACATTTAGAACAGCTTCATGTCCAGTCCCGTTAGCTCATAATAACTGTGAGCCTCTTTGTAGACCCAAAATACTATCTCCACCCTTTAGTCTACCAGCTCCTTTGGCACTATCCCTACAAAGTACTCTTTACCTCACGTGGGGGAAATGAGGAGAGGGAGGAAGGTTGGTGGGGGTACCACATAATACAGGAAAGTTCTCTGGTTGCCTGAATGTCCTTGCTATGACTGACAGGAATTTTTTTAAATCACAATGTGAAAAAATTGTGTGTTAATTGCTTCTGATTGCAAATTCAGTGGGAAAGGGAATATGATTCTCTCTCTGTATTTGTGGTTGCGGAGCAAAGCTGAAGGAAGACTAATTTCCAGCCTCTCAGAGGAAATTTGTGGCAAGTCCAAGAATTGCACACCAGTCCTAAGTCCCCAGATGCTACTTTAACCACAAGAATCCTGTCATTCTACAGATAGACTCTAAATATATAGTGATAGAATGTTTATTTTAAATTCCAAATCATCCCTTATTGAGACATTTCATTGTCCTTGGCAAATATTTTGGGACCCTAAATACTCCTTAGAAATTTTTGGCATAATGGATACTAAGTTGGTTCTGTAAATTCAGNAAATACATAACTGTGTGAAGCCTTTTAGAATTGTGTGTCTGATCCTGGTAGCTGACTACAGTACATAGATGTACATGACTGCACTGCACTACATGACTGCATACAAAATCATCTCTTCTCCTTTCTCCTTGCTTACAAGGCAAGGTATATACTTCAGTCTCCTTCAAGTGAAATCAGTGAGATAAATCTGTAAAAGCAAATGGTTCTTCCTGTGCTACACAGTATGATAATTCAGAATTAAAGACCACATTTGCTTGTATTTATTTAGTTTTACTATCAAGGTATTGTATGAGAACAAACTACCATTTGCATCTAAGTTTGGCCATGTAAATGGGATAAATCTGCTCTTCCTAGATACCAGTTCCCATGGTGAAGGGATTCTTCCAATCCGTACTGTATGAGGAACTGGGTAAGTAAGGGCAGTTAGTTGTTTTATTTCCAAAAGATATGTCTGTGTTCTGTTCATGTTCCAGTTGAGGTGTTACTCTCCTCTACTTGGTGCTGATGAGACCACAGCTGGACTTGCTAGTCCAACTGTGTCCCTGATTCTGTTCCCTCATCTCATCCCTGTTCAGGAGTGATGTGATGTGGAGGAACTATAGAGGACTCTCAGGGTGGTCGAGAGCCTTGAGTACCTGACCAGCCAGAAGCAGCCAAGGGAGCTGGTTGTGTTTTGCTGTAGCTGGGAGGCTAAAAGATATTTGATAGCAACTTGCAGTGACATAATGGATAGTTGCAAAGAGCTGGTATCTTCTGAGTAGTGACAAACCACATAGCAAGGGGCAATAGTTGAAAATAGCACAAATTAGGAGGTTCTGGTTGGATATTAGGGAAAATATTTCTCTAGGAGAGTAATGCAGAAGGGAGGCAAAAACATGGGTGACCTGATATAGCACTGGCAATGGTCATGTTGTGAGTGGGAGGTTGGACCTGAGACCTCCACAGGTCTTTTCCACCTCACATTTCTTTGATTCTGCTATGGAGCATGAATATTCAGTTAATTGACTGCTTTTCCTAATTTATATTCTGAATTTTTAGTGCGATTTTGCTCAAGGCCAGATTCTCCTGCTTCTGTGTTAAGAAGTAATTTTAATCCTCTGTAATCAATAGGACTGGTTATGGCACAAAGTTCTGATTGAAAGATCTGCAGATACCTGTATTGCAAATCCTAAAGGAGTTTCATTTCTTTCTGTCTTTTTCTCCCGACATGCTTAATGAACTAACAACTAAGAAAACTACTAAAGATGAAGGAGCTTGATGGAACTTGATTACAGGTTGTCTTTCAAATTCATGTATTGCTTTCTTTGCACATGCAGCGTGTTTAAGAAAGTGATAACTGTGTGTGCGATTTATCTTCTCTTAACCCCTTCTTGTGACCTTTTACTAAAGTAACCTGATTGAAACCTTACTTTATTAACTTTAATTGGCATTGAAAGAAAATTTATATTTTCAGAAGCCTGGCAGATCAATATGAATTTGTACTCTGTTAAGTCTACTTCCTGGAGTTATCTTAAAAACTGTTAGAAAGCTATGTATGTGATGGAAAGCATAGAGTCTGTCGTCACTGTACTTTTGCTGTGTTATGTGGGTTACCAAAACCGTTTCAAAATAAGCTGAGAAATGATAGTGCAGCCATTAGAGATGAAAGTAGCCCTTTAAAGTACTCCAGTTTACACCGAAGAGATCTATGCACTCCTCCTTTTGTGCTTGATTCAGAATTAAAAGGGATAATCAAGTTTGGACTGTGATTATTACTCCAAACATTTTAGGCTGTCCAATAAAACCCTGGCTCTAATTAAATGGGAGAGAAAATTATGGCTTTCAAAGCATCTAGATCTCCCAATATATAAGGTGGTATTAAGTGCACCTTCAAAAGCAGGAGTAAATAAGTAAAGGGATGAGTTATATCATGGCTTAATTAGATAGTGGGAATTATAGCAGCCAGAAAGAGCACCATGTCTTTGCAAACAGCAAGGTCCATTTTTTCCTGAATGGATAACTTTTGGTTAAATAGTGGATTTCATTAGGTGTAAATGGCATTGCAGAGCCTCAGGCTTTAAAGTAGCTTGAAGGAGGTACAAGGAAGGGTATTTTTCTTTCACCTGTCTCCACTTATTTTCCTGAGCTACTGGCCAGTAGCCTGGCATTTCCAGCTAATGGGAATTAAATGATACAGCTGTAATACAAATGTTGTTTCTTGTTGCTTGATCTTATGTGGTAGTCATTGAAGTTTAAATAAAAATCTGGAGAGAGAGACATATTTAAAATGGTTAAGGACCTTCAGCTAACTTTGGATTTTATGGCCTTCTCATTATAGCTACTATACACTAACACAACCACTAATGAAAGGCTTGGAAACTTTGCGTGGGATGAGGCTCATTTCAGGCAGGAGGAGGAAGTGACCGTCTGCTCGGAAATAGCTGTGTGTGCCAGCCCAGCGCAGACCCCGCCTGTGGCTCTGCTTGCTTGGCTCTATTCATTCACAGCTACATTCAACTCGGCTTGGTGCTGGGCTGCTGAAGAGGCCACCCTTGTTATGGGAGCAGGCTTTGTCCAGCCTGCTCCTGGGAGTTGTCAGGGTCTTGGCTCACAGGTCCTAATCCTCCAGGGTACTCACCTCTTTCACAGGGCAGAGCTTGGTCCATGGAGGGCTATAACCAAGGAAAAAGGCCCATGGAGCCCTTAGTTAAATCCTTCCAAGCAGGAGGCTCTGGTTTCATGGTAATGCACTTCTCGGTTACACTGTTGATATACTTCTGTATTAGTTTCTAGTATTTCTTCCCTGTAAAGAAAAAAAGGTTTTGCTATTATGCTTTTGGATTCTCATACTTCAGTTTACTTGCTCGCTATATGATAATTGTGCATCCCAGAGATAGGAATTATTACTATTTCTGGGTAGACATTTTCTGTGCCTCCTGAAATAAAGACATTTGAGGTCTAGCAAGGCATTGTTTCTGACTACAGTGGTAGTGAAATAAATATTCTCAGAAGCTAGGGGAGAGTTCTAGCACATCTTTCTGGTCACCTTTTTGTCTGGACACCTTTTTTTCTGTGCTCCAGGGTGCTTTCTGAGGCTTATGCTGCTGCCTTCCACAGGCCTGCAAAAAGCCATGCTGCTGCTTCCTACCTCCACCTTTCTATCTATCAAAGAGGCTTCGCAATGCCTTCCTCCCCAGTTAAGTACTTTGAAGATTATTGATGTTGCAGCAAAGCTTTTATATGAGCATTTGATTCTAATATTTTTTCCTTCCACGGTATGTTTTATTCAGGCCAAACTCCTACTCACTTTCCTTACAGCTAATGGAGCAGAGAGTCCTTTATTGTGGCTGTTTCCTATTGCAGTCTGAGAACTGTTTTGATATGTCAGCACAAGAAACTTTTCTTCTTATAATTACAGATTTTGTCAACCATTTTGACTACTAATCGAGCTGCAGTATGGATTATTGCCTTATTAGTAACACAAGCAGTTCTCTGAAACATACGACCTGAGGCAGAGCCTCATTATGGAAGACTTCGGGCCAGTTTATTTAGCAAAATTGTAAGGAACTGGAAGTAAGATCTTATACTGGGAAATGTTGACTAACCTTAAGTGTAGGCATAGAGCCCTGCTTCCCTTAGGGATGAATCCTATCCATCAGTAGTTTGCTGTTCATGTTACTGGTTATATGTTAGGAGAGAATGCACTAGTCGGTGTTAAACCAATAAAGGAGGCAGGCCTAGGGTCAGCCTGTGTGTTTAGGAAAAGAGCTATGAGGTATCTGTCCTAAAACCTGCCTTCTGAGGAAGTCACTTGCCTCAAGAGGGAAGAGAAAAGTGGTCAGTGACATAATTTGAATGCAAAATTAAAGACTACTGCTGAACGTTAAAATATTTCTTCTGGTTCCCCTGGGATTTTGCACGGAACTCACTGCACTCATTGTGAATGGCAGAAGGACTGTATTTTTACTTGGTAAATTGGCTGGATAGTCTCCTGAGATTTGAATTGTTTAACACAGAAAACTCTTGATTTGGGGATATTTTGTAGCATCCAGTGGCAAGATCCACCCACAACCCCTCGAGATATATTCAAAAGAATATGTCTAATTTTGCATCATGAGTAGCTGGGGAAGAATACAAGCCAGGCATTCAAGCTGCATGATTTAAAGAGCAATAAAAAAAATATGAGATATGAATAAAATTACCACAAAGGAAGCCTTATCTTAAAACTATGAAGAATCAAACTAAATGTTTTGATTGGTGCTTCCTTCTTCTCTTCCTGGAATAATTCTCTTCAGGTCAACTGAAACACTTCTTGAATTATATTGAATTTACTAAACAGTATCAGAGGGAAGAAAAACTAAACACTGTTTCCTCCCTTCCAAATGAAATATTTTGACTTCTTCAAAACGGCATCATTCAGTGGCATTTCTCCTTTATGGTTATTGCTACCTAAAGTATTTTAAATTATACCTGTGTTTTAGAAACATAAGTATAAATGTATTATATATGTAACTAAGGCAGCAGATGAAATATTTTGTTGTATCCAAGATGTTTGTGTATTTTCTGAAAATACTTAATTTAACCAAAGTAGAAAGTTTTATTTTTTAAAATTTTTCTCTCCCTAATGAACTGATCTAACTGATGCAGCTTTGACCCTGATGACTAGTGTGTAGGCTCAATTCCCCAAATATAGTAGCCTTCAAATTGCTTTAATAGCACCACAACTCAGTTATAGCTCAGACTTCCTGGGCACTGGAAGTGCATGAACCTTCAAATGTTTTTTTCTGAATTTAGCCTTAGCTGAGGCTTATTTTTTCATATTTATTTAAGTACCTGGGCAGGATTTTTTCCCCTCCACCATGAAAGTATTTCCTATAACTAAGGTGCAAGCTAACACTGAGACATTTTGTGGCTCATATGTTTTAAATGAAAATGCTGCATTGGTGTAGACTCACTCTTGAAGTATTTTTTATCTTATGAAAATGTTTCCAAGCAGGAATATTTCAATACTCACAAAAGGAAGCACTTTTAAATGCCTCCAGTAGCAGGTAAAGGGAAACAACTATATTAAAAGAACTAGTAACCCAAGAACAGTTTCTTTCTATTAAACAAATAATTTACTGAGAACGGGTTGGGTTTTGACCATCTGAAAATTGAAGTAGAAGTAGGCTGTAGGCCAAGGTTGTGTGTGATTTTTATGGGATCAACTAAGGTACTTTGAAATAGTTGAGGGTTCAAGGTGACTTTTCCTGAAATCAAGCTGATTGAGACTGCCCTGTAGCTGCCACCTGATCAGAGAGGCAAATATCATTAGCTGTAATATAAAAACTAGGCACAACCTGTGAGAACAAAGACCATGAGGAATAAAGAAGGAGAATGAGGGAATGTTTTTGTAGGCAGTGTTTTGTCTCTAGAAATTAAGATTTGCTTTTTAAAGAATATTTTTTTGCTTTGTTTCCTTCATTACTGTCAGTATTTACATTCTAGTTCACATTTGTATGGCCATATTCTTGTTTCTGCTTGCTATAAGAAGTGTCAGACTGTGTCCAGAGCAGCATCTTGTTTTTGGCCATGTCCACTAGTCAATCTGCAGGAAGAGGCTAAAACGTAGGACGTGTACGCAGCAGTGCTTCTCCTAACATGTTCTGCAGTTTTCAGATAACAGTGGTTAGTGATCATCCACTGATGGACCTTTATCCTGCATGGATTTGTCTAATCCTACTTTGAACCTGTTAATACTCTTGGCCTCTACAATACCCTCAGGCAACAAGTCTTGCATGCTAATTGTATCTGGTCTAGTGTTTGAACTGTGAAGAGGTATGCGTTTAGAGCTTAAAGTAGGTCCAGACTCTGTCTGTAAGAATGATGGCATGATTCATTTTTGTAACTGGAGGACCTGAACCTAGTCAAAGAAATTAAACATATTTCGAATTGGAACCCTGAGCAAATAATAAGGTACAGGAGTAAGAAATCCTGACCTGCTTACATGAAAAATGTGTGGAAGCTAAGGAGGTGCACAGTTATAGAGCTGACTTTTTATGGATCAAGAAAGTTCAATCACCAAACACAGCCTGAAAACTTTTGCTATTAGTGTAGGTCTTCAGTGGGTCTAGTGCAGATGATGAAACTTCTCTACTTCTCTATTTGGCAACATGTGCTAGCATCAGACAGAGTAAATGTTGTGGGGTGTTTGGCTGCCTTTGTTGGAAGATGATTAGGAAAAGAACCATTTTAACTGTTGCAACTATCCCTTCAAATTCACTGCTTCATTTGTCATTTGTCGGTTCCCCAGATTATCCCAGGGAACCAGGAAAAAAACACCTGGTTTAATTCTGTATCAGGCTGGAGTTGTGGACGTTTCTGTTTATGCTCTGACCACCAGCCAGGGTGCTGGGAGAGAAGAGAGAGATCTCTCTACTTTCAGCTGCTACTTCACAAGTGAAAGCAAAGGCTGGTGGCACGCAACTTTGTTGTCTGGGCAATCTTCTTGCTTATTTGATTACAAGAGAGGTTAAGATTTCTGTATATAGGTTTTTCATTTTGTGTCACTCTCTTCTTCTATGTACCTGCACAGGGCTTGTAACTCTTGTCTGAGCACCTGTTCATCCCTGAGCAGTGGAGCACACATCAATGCTATTCTGATGAAAACCTCTGGGTTAGGATTTCAGCACAAGTACTGAGTGGAATCTCTTTTCTGTGCAAGTGTAAGTGCAGTATGAATCTTGTGGAGGAAGACAATTTGCATTTCCCAAGCAAACGGAAATTCAGCTCAGACAGAGGGCTCTAAATCCTGGCCAAGAGAGATTTATCCCTATGGTTTCCATGCTCTTGTCTACAGCCAAGGATGCGACAGGCACAGTGGGCTGCAAGCCTTGCACAGAATGTACAGAGCATTGCAGAGATACCAGTGCTAGCTCTGAATCAGATGTCGCAGTCACCAGAATTAGTGGGTTCACATTAAAAGCTGAGCAATGCAGATGTACTCTAAGATAGCAGTACCTCTACATTTGTCATGTTGACACTAAGCTGCTTTTAGTAGTGCTGAGCAGAAAAGGATGGCTTTTTGCCCCCTAGCAGAGACTAAAATGAGAGCTACTTTTGTCCCTCAGTCCTTTCAGCTGTGGAGAACTTAATTTTAGAACAGTAGAGGTTGTATATATGTCTACGGATGCACACATGTATATATAGACAATCCAGCTAAAATTTTAAATCCTTGAAAAACCACAAAGTCTTGAATTAGAAGAGTCACCAGGAGAAAGTTTCTGAACTCCTCCTAGGCCTGCAAACATAAGCAGCAGCTGACTCACCTCTCCCAAGGTCTGTTAGCATGATGTGGCTCAGCAGGACCTCAGCGTAACCATAATGACAGGCTTCTGCTACTGGGACTTAGTCTCACATGTATCCTTGGCATATAGCATCTAGGGCCAGGCACCCCAACCGTGGTAGAGATGTCATGTTTTACTCAAAAGAGTACTTTATAATGTAAAGAATTTTAAATTGTGGCTTATTAGCACAGTTCCTTCCTGAGTAGTGTCTGATGTAGCTGCACGTGATGCTGTGAGTGGAGCATAGCTGAAGAATGTATGGCTTGGCCCAGCCTGCAGGGTGCTAAGGCAGTGTTTTCATGGGACAAGCAAGAGACCTATGATTTTCTACATCTGTAGGTACCTAAATACTTCTTAATATTTGGCTCTGATCACTGCCCACCAACTACAGGGTATTTGCTTCACCTTGTCTCAGCACCTCGTAAAACCAACCCATGAATATTTGTGCTTTTATTGCAGCTAATTCCTAGGAAAACTGGACAACTGTTTGAAGTTAACATTAGTGACTCATGGCAAGACAGTATTTTCAGTCCAGATTTCAGAGGAAGGCCTCAAAAGCAGTTTGATTATGTTATTCTCATTAACTTAAACTGTGGACTTTGCTTTATTTTCCTGAAATATAGCACCATTTGCTGTTTAAAATAAAACAGTATTATGGCAAGTACCTGTTACATAGAGTTTACAGAGCATGTCTTTCTACAGGCCTTTTTGGAGGCTAATATTACAAGCATCACAGCAGCACAACAGGAGCTGAGGCATGTAGAAGTAGAATGACTTTTCTGATGTTGCACAGTGAGCTCCTGAAAAAAACGAACTAGAACAAAGTGCTGCACAGACCTAGCCTTGTACCGGGGCAGGAATTCCTTCTCCATCCAACTGCTGCTATCATGTTTGACCTTTGGTTTAAGTATCTTGAAAGATGTTCTAGTGGAATGGACATCACAGAACCAGGGCAGAGTCAGAGACCAAACCGAGATGGAGGTAGTTTGGGGAAAATTGTTGGTAATCTTGATC
The DNA here is from genome assembly GCA_013396675.1 of Eubucco bourcierii. Lineage (NCBI taxonomy): Eukaryota > Metazoa > Chordata > Aves > Piciformes > Ramphastidae > Eubucco > Eubucco bourcierii. The sequence continues at coordinate 188,040 of VWZE01008243.1, forward strand.
AGATTTGGAAACTGAAGAGATTGGAGATGAATTCTCCATTTCAAATCCCACATTAAATGGCTACATTTGTTGCCAGCATGTACATTGTAAATGTTGTAAGTTTTTTCTTCTGGAGAGTAAGTTTTTCTTCTGGAGACTTGCAGAACTGCTTTAACCTGCCCCTGGTGAGACTAACATACTATCCCTTCAATTACCTTGAACAAAACATGCCAATTTTTTTTTGCCTATTTTTAGGCTTCCAGCTGGGCATAAGAATTGAAAAGTTATTAAAGAGAGCCAAGATCTGAGCCAATGTGCCTGTTATAAACTGTAATATAAACCACTTAGAAGTATAAGTTTTATCATTCTGGAGTTATTTCTTAATTTAAATGTTTCATGTGCATATCTTGGAGATTGGGATGTATTTGGGTGAGGAACGTGATTATAAAAACTTATTTCTTTCTGTGCCAGACTGTGATTATTCCAGATTGTAAAAATAAAAGTATTACACATCTGTGAAATACCTGACAGCCTTCTTTGACAAACCAGATGTTCAACCATCTAATAGTTATTTTAAAGATACACACACAAATGAAAGAATACCTGCAAACTTACTGTGTTGCTATGATAATGTCATGGCTGTAACAGTCATTTGTTTTGCTTTTCATGTTGCCTATTGCAAGGGCAGTGTGAGCATCCAAGTCTGGTTCCCATTTATTTTGCTTGGAATATGTTGGGCCATCTTGAATCTCTTCTGACATTCCATGGACAGTACATGTGCAATAGCTTTTTTTTTTAGGCAGGGCAGGGAGACATACTGTAGGTATATGGTGTAATTAACTGTACAGCTATTCAGGAGCAGCTGTTCCCTATTGTTGTTGCCTGATGTTGTGCAGCACAACAAAGCCTTAAGGCAGCACTTGTTACTATTTATAGAAACCCATTATCCAGTCTCTGAAAGAGCCTGCAAAGAAGAGAAAATTCTGATAATAATAAACACAAGCTCTTGTTAGAGCTGAAGACTGCACCATCCCTATCACCCAGTGCTGGAAAAGGGTCCTGTCCCTTTGATTTTTATGAGAGAACAGGTCTGAACTCTCTGAATCAGCATCTGAAAATCCAAAGGAGTAAACTCCTTTCCAAAGCAATGCTTTTCCCTTCCCAGTTCACTGCATTTTTTAAAAGAAAATCAGGAAATCTTCCTACCGCAATCTAGGTTTGGTGCCAGGATGTACATAGGAAATACTATTTCCTGCCTGTGCTGGCAAGTTTAGTTATTAAACCGCTTCCTCCAAGAGCCAAACTTCTTTGAAGAAGAAATAAAGTTCAAAGCCTTTTTTAAGAGACCATTTGTTCTTCTTATGTACCTAACCTGAACATTACTCTGTGTGCAATATAAATAAAAAGAACTTAATCTCTTGAAGATGGCCTGGCTGTTGTTTTAGTGGGAAAGCAGGAACAGGTTACAACTACTGCATTTGTAGGAAGCTGCTTTCTGAAGCTGGTAGGTTTTGTTGCACTGTTGCTAGAAAGGTGAACACCACTGAGCAGCCATGGAACCATTGAAGAGCTGTTTGCATACAGGCAGTGGCTCTGGGCTGCTTTCAGAGACAAGGAGTCTTGTGCTGCCCATATGTCTTTATTTGAACATTGGCTAGCTCTGAGTCCAAATGGGTGGAGATAGCTCAAAGCAATTCTTTCAGTTGAAGGTCAGCTCTCTTACTAGCATTCCAGATTTAGGTTTTAACGGGCAATATAGACTGTGTAATGATGGTAGTTGCCCGTCATGTTGTGGAGCAAAAATAATTCTGTGTGACTGATGTCCAAGGAGGATAACTCAGCAAATAATAATCACGTGATCTACATGACAAAAGCTATTCAGAAGGTAAAATATTTCCAGAAATCTAGTTAACATTTGTGCTCCAGCTTTGCCCAAAACCACTGTCGAGAAAATTAGTTGGTAAAAAAAGCTTCTTATAAAAATCTCCCCACTCTGAATCCAGTGTAAGGGGAGTTTGCAAAGTGTTGTGTTTTCCAACAGTTTCTAACAAGAGTGTGTTAGCAGTAAGGTACATTTGTGAGGAACAGCAACAGTAAAATGTTTATTATTGTGTGCCTCTGTCCTTTTTGTGAGTACTATACTGTGAGAATGGGGCTGCTTTTCATCTGATCTGTGCTGCCATGGCAGATAAGAGAGGTTTATGTGATGTCAGATCTGAAACCAAGAAACCTGTAGACAGGTTCTGAGCAGTGATGCCTCTGGCAACTGGTTTCAAGGCAGAGCTTATGTAGAGTGCCTGAGGTTTTAATAAGCACATAGATGTCTGAACAGCACATAAAGAGCATGGGAGGTGACAGGCTGACCCAGACACTTTCATTAATTGGGATCAAGTTACCTTTTTACATCTGGGCAGAACACTGTGCTGAAGACTTAGGAAGCTAACAATATGTTGCCATTGTCTCTGCACACCAGGTCCTTGGTAACTAGTAAACTGGACCACAAAAAGTAAGTCCATAGTAGTAGCAGCTGACGTTCATGGCTGAGAGAGCATCAGAGCATGTAAGTCATACTTACAAAAGCACAAGCATAAATCATTGACAGATCTTTGCAATGTATGTTTGTCGGAGGCTACTCTTCACATGTCAGTTCTACACGAACCAAATGAAATGCTGTATTGTTGCTTATGATCCCGTTGGTTTACACTGGTGGTCAAAGTTTAGGGATAAATCTTCAGGTAACTCAAACGCTTCAGAAAGTGATTGAGATGCCTATGGAATTATCAATTTAATTGTACGTATGTTGAGTTCGCTTTAGGAATTTTTTTTTAAAAGATGAAATATCAGAAAATCTTTATCCTGTCTGCTAGATATGTGAAACATGAATTTAACCCCCAGAAGAGCAACTTTGTGTAAAGTAAGAATGTGAACAATTAGCTTGTTTTCTTCCAAGATCAGGCATCTTAGGCATTTCTCTCAGTACAGTGAGTGTCCTGCAGGAAGGCTGGAAAATGCCGAAGTAGTTTCCCCCAAGAGATTTTTAAGGCAGATTTGTTCTAATATACAGAGTCTAAAACCTGTTTTCTATTCATCGCAGGGAATGGAAAGAACAACACTGTAGGTCCTTGGAGGAAACTCATAGACAGTGACTTGACATCCCAAATTTGTTTGGAGAAAATAATGTTACTATTTGAATTTATTTTTTGTCAACAGTATCCCTGAGTGAATCTTAAGATAACACAAGCATTTAAAATTCATAACTTAGGATCCAGAGCACAGAGAGGACTAAATGTGTTTATAAAACATGTCTCTTTCTTCAACCTGGAAACTCTTCTTGAAGTGTTTTTGCAAAACGCTTCTAGAATGGAATTGGACTAACTGATTATAGAATCCAGGACTGGTTTTGTGAACACTAAGGAGTTTACATTTTGAAAAAATGTTAGTTATTTCACTATGGTACAAAATAAAATTGCAGAACCTTCAAAGATACTTCAAGAGGTGTTGTTTTTCTGGGCAGCTTTCCATAACGTTTTCAATAAGGTCAAGTTGATTTTATTCTACTTCTTGAGTCTTTGGCATATATTTTGATAATTTTTGAGTTTCTCCTCCGGTCTCAAACATTTAAGGAGTAGACGTTTAAAATAAAGATGTTCAGAATTTAAGGTTTGCAACAAAGTTTGTATCATTGGCAACACAACCAATCCAATAGGAGGCTTCTGTCTTAGATGCTTTTAATGGTATCTAGTGCAATTGCTGGCACTATAAGACCATGTCTTGTCAATGTGAATTTAGTCCTGGAAAACTTGATTTGTGCAGTTGAACAGACTGTGCTTGGGATCTACTTCTGCAGGTATGGCAGTTTGTGGCAGAGGTGCCTGCTGAGTTTGGCCAATTAAACCTAAAACATGCTGGCATTGTTTCTGTAAAATAGATACTGAAGTTATCATCTACATGGATTAGATAGGTGTATATGTCCTACCATGCAGCAGTTGTGGCTTGGGTCATGAGCACCCATGTGTCTGTGTACCAGGTAGAAGGAGGAAGGCACTTTCTCTCTGTTCTCTGTTCTGCCTGCCAGCAATTCCTGCCCTGGTGCTGGACGTGCGACTACCCCGACCCTTGAGCAGTGACAATCATCGGCTACTGATTTGCTGTGTGGCATCTAATAGTCCCTGTAGCATGGCTTTCCCCAGGAATGTTTGCTTCAGCTGGTCTAGCCAATTGTGAAAGTCTGTTCATTCCCTCTGCACTGGGAATTTGAATCTTTCCAGCTTGGTCAGTTTTGGCTGGTGATAGTCTGGCCAACAGTCAGGTCCAGCCTCACTCACAATTCCTGGGCTTAATCGTATCACTGCTTTGTAACCTTGTTCCTAATAGTCTCAAATCTCCACATCAGATGCAACTGATGTCTTCACATGCACCTCTTTTTTTAAATGATAGATCACCTTGAAACTCTGAGTTTTAGATGACATGAGAGAGATTGAGGGATGGTTTTAAGCTAGCATTCCTGTTTTCAGGTGTGCCTACTCACTTTATTCAAGTGAATCTAGTCTGGGTTAAAAATAATGAAATGCAGACTGTGTTACATGTATAACAGATATATACAGACATGTATGTATTTTAGAAGTTCTTTTTGGCTATTATTTGGTATTTTTTATTGCTGCAGGACTCAGAGGCTTTCCTTGGGAATGGGAGTTGTAATGCGTTGTGCAAGTTGTGATGAGCAGTCACAGAAAAAAACCATCTCTGCCCTGTTGAGTTTCAGACATTTTGCACATCACAGCAGCTGAGGACAGATTTAAGTCCTTGCTCCATCTCTCAGTACTATACTCAAGGAAATTGTCAACCTATATTCTGAAAATTTCAGACCTGATTCAAAATGAAAACAGCTTTGTTGTCTCTGCCATTCTAGACTGTTTTATTAAAGAAGAGAAATCTTGTACTTGGGCAACAGAAAGAAGTTCCCATGAAATATGGCTTCTTTTATCACTGCGTTGGGATTTTTTGTACAGATTGAAAAAAGTGTTTAATGTTTAACCCCAACTGCTGCTTGCAGAAACATGCCAACAGTTGGTCCAGTCATCACCTTTCTGAAGTCAGTGGAAGGATTCTAAGTGAGTATAACAAGCCCACTGTGATTAATATAAGATGCAGGGAAAGGTTACTGAGTGTACAGATTTGTCTGGTGATTCCGGTGCCACTTAATGAAATTAAAATAATTTGTGTTTTCAGGTATCATTAACTGCTCTAATTTTATTAGTTGATGATCCTCTTTCCTGGACTAAAGTTTCAGTGTATTAGTCACATACACACACATCCCCCAAACAAAAACAAGCAAACCCCAAACAAAAAAAAATTTACAGACTTTGTGTGAAATCTTTATTTACACAATTATAACTGCCACAGGGGAAGTACCAGACTGTTATCTGGGGAACTCTTAGAGTGAAATATGTCTTGAAATCATGTTTTTGAGGGGGCAGAGGAGGTGATTATGGGGATTTTGTTTGTTTTTATCTAGATACTTCATTAGCTTTTTCATCTGAGAGCATATGGAACTCATCTGTTTGACCAATGTCCCGGGAAGTCAAATTTTAAGAGAAGATTAACTCTCACATAGAGTATCTTGTCTATTAACTGTTGTCAACTCCTAGTTCCCTTACCCCCTGTACTAAATTTGTTCTGACTGCTTTTGTTCATATATACATAACAAAAGGTGTCTCCCAGTACTGAGTTCTGCTATAATGAGAAAAAATGTTAAGAAGGAAACTCTGTTTCACACTAAAGTGACAATCCTGTTTGAACTGCCAGGGTGGGTGATTTGCACTGTCTGTGTACCACGTTCTGTAACGGGGAAATGAAGAGAACCAGACAAGGGCTAGTACTTAAAATTACGTGAGCAAAAAAATATAAATGGAAATCAACAGAGCACTGATTCTTTACTTAATTTGCAGAGCTTAAAAAAGGTACTAGTTGCCATCAGAAAAAAACCCCAGGAAATTCTAAGCAGAACTGTTTGCTGGAGCAGGACCTGTCTTCCTTTGGCAGGCATTGATCTATTTTTCACATATAAGCTATAGAGTATATTAGCTGTATATATTAGCTAAGAGAGTAGGAGTTCTCGAAGGAACAGATGGTTATTCCCAGCCTGGACAGCACTTTTTAAGCATTAAGAAATCTATACAACTGTTCAAGTGAATTACCTGGAGTTTGCTACTGGAATTTTGAAGCACAGACTAGACTTAAATAGTCCCTACTACTAAACAATCCCCCAAAATTGGAAGTTCCCCTTATTATGCCCTCTTCATTTGCCATGCACTTTAAAAATGACAGTTGTTGTCCCTATGAAGATTAGACAATGCATGTTGGGTATGTCACATGCTTTGATGGTAGTATTGCCCCAGGCATTTGTCATCCAACCTACAGGGATAACAATATGTAATGGTAGTGCTTTTTTCAGAACACTATGTATACAGATACTATTAAATTTTACAATTACCACAGGGAATTAATCAAAGCCTCCAATAAGCAAATGAACTATATATTATTGCCCTGCCTTTATAATTTTTGTTCAGTACTATCTGATTGCATTCCTGTTATCACTTAGTTGTTTCTCTGCGTGTAGTTTTATCTAATTTCCCTTTATTTCAGTCACTCGCAGAGGAGATAAATGGATTACTTCAGACTAATTGCTACTTATTTGAAAAACCATCAACCTCATGTAAGAATTGCAAATCAGTGGTTTGAGCCAGCTTTTACTATCTGTGGTATTTATCTTGAAGCATTTAATCACTGCAGAGTCTGTTAATAAGTCATTTTTCTAAACCACTTTCAATTTGCACTTACCTGGTCTGCCAAAAAATCTAACACAAACAGATTATCATAGTTAAGTAGATAAAGAGATATTTACTTCTTTTAGTATCTATATGGATTGGAGATATCACTGATAGATCTTGCAGCTGCATGGGTTTCAATGTAAAGTGTCTGACAGAGAACTAGAATGAAATAAATATTGCATCGTCTTGATTTCTTCATCCTTATATGACAAAGGAAGCAGCTGCATTATTTATCTAATTGAAGGAATTTTATGAGTACATTTAAATGTTGAGTATTTAGTAATACTGGAAAAATAAACAAAGGATAAATGGCAAAATGTGCTCAACACATCTAAGATGGTTTAATTCACAGGTCTTGTACCCTCTTGTATAATTATTGCAGTGTGTGTCTGCACCTTCAGAATCAATGTATCTGATCTATATTCAGCAGCATATCAATTTCTCAGCTCCCTTTGCAAGCTTTCTTCTTTTCCCAATGCAACTGAGTAGTGAATTCATGGAGCCTAATTCTCACAAATCCATTTGCACTAATTTTCAGTGGGATTCATCTATTCTTCCCTTGGTATGTGAGTAAAATCTAGTTGATATATGAAATGTTTCAAGTCATGATGGTTTTAAAACACACTTGAATCCCAAAGCATTGAGTGATTCTTGAGTGGGAAATGGGATGTTTGTAGGCCACCCGAAATTAAGCATAGTTTAGTTTTCTCACTGATTCTAATTGATGCTCCCAGCAAGAGATGTAGCATGGTAGCCTCTGATGAGCACAGTCCTGGTTATTGTTGGTATCAGAGGGAAAAGCACCACATTGGAGTTAAAATATTTACAAACCTTAGGTTCTCTGAGGAAGCAGTTGACATTTCACAGTTAAAATGTAGTTTTCCAGGCCTGTAGCCTTTATGTTTTGGGTGAAGGTTTCCACATAAGTGGACAGAAGGTAAAGATCCTGCAAAATGTGGGATGTTGATTCTGATGAAAAACATACCTCTTGTGAAAAAGTCCTTATCTTTACAACCAGCTACCTCAAAAGCCTCAGTGAAAGCCATACGACATAATTAGATCATGGAGTTTGATCCCTGCCAAATTCATAATTTAAGTCAATGCTTAAGTCACATCTCAAACAACAACAACATAAAGGAACTGCCATTAGCGCGTGGAACTGATGCTTTCATGTGCTAATACACTGATCACTCCGGTTTTCTGTTAAAACCAAGACTCAGGAAGTCCTAACAATCCTCAGTGTCCAGGAGCTATCTCTGAGATGGCTTTTACTTAATTTTTTCAGTTTCTTAAAAGATATTTTAATAAATCTAGTAATAGTCTGGGTTTTTTTAAGTCTATTAAGTGTCTTATGCAAAAGTAAAGTTTACAAGAAGTATGTTTTGCTTGCAGTTAAGCAACTCTTTGTTCAGAACTTATTTCAATAGATGAAGCTTTCCAGCATATCCATTCTTCCTTGGCACTCCTGATCTATCACAAATAGAGCAAAATAAACATGAAGGAATATCATCAAGAAGAAGATATGCTGCTTGTGTAAGTAATTATGTCCCTTGTTAGTTCACTATAAAGTAATTTTCTTTTTTTTTCCCCCACTCTTTACATTTCTTAGTGTGCCTTGGAAGGTATTTTTACTTAATTTTGTTTAGAAATTTGAAAAGCAAGAGAAAGTGAGGGATGATTACAGACTTTATTTAAGGGCTTGATTTTGGTTTCTCTCTGTTCTTATATCAAAGATAAAATGGAAGTGGTGGTGTCATGTTCAGGTAATGAGATTTTATATTAAAAAGAATAAATTAAGCTCATAAAACCAATGGCAGGAGGGACATGAGGAACCATTTCTAGCTCACAAAAAGGACTTTATACATTAATGCAGTGAGCATCAAGAGTTATTAGGAGTTGAAATTCAAAGCTCAAAGGATGTCAAGTGCTTCAAAAGCAAAGGCTTATTTTGTATTGTTTATATTTAGAAGTGATATGGAGCTCCCTTGAAATATTTTACCCGTGATGTCAAAAATCAAAAGCATTATGGGGGAAAAAAAGAACTCGGGACATTTCCCTTGCAAAGAAGAGTTCTGTCCGTGACACACTAGAGGAATCCTCTAAGGTACAGATTTGTACACGGCACTGCTTACCAAAAAAAACACAAATATTCTCTCTGCTTAGCTGCACGTTGTTGCTTGCCTTGAAAATTTATAGTACACAGAAAGGTTTTACTGTAACATTCACTGCTTTTTTTTTTTTTTCTCCTGTAAGTAAACCCCCAAATCCTGGAATATCAGTATGTGGTCATTTTTTAAATAGATGTTTTTTTGAAAACCTGTGTGACATTTTTCTTTAATGGCTGATTTTTTTTTAATGTCAGCTACATTTTTAAAGCATGAGGCCTGGTTGTAACTAGCCTCAGCACTGCTACTGTACATCAGACTGTACTATTTGATCATTAATTTATCACAGTTCTAGCAGTTTGTTTGACAGGTGATAGTGCTTTCATCTAATGGCTACACAGCAAGTGTGTGGTGCACTAAAGAGTGGATGCCACTGACTGGAGTTGGAAATCAGCAGACAACAGCCACTTTGCAGAGCTTCATCGATTTACCAGAATCATTTAAAGATATGAAACAAGTGGAATAATGAATACCAGTTCAGCTCACTGAGTGTGTGTGTGTGTTGCATAGTTATTTAGTTTGGAGTATATTAATAGCATTTGATTGCTAGCATTGTTACTGCAACTATTTGCAGTGGTAAAAGCGGTGCAAAAATCAAGGTGCAAGTTTGAGTATGCATACTTGAAATACAGTGTCCTTGTTCAGTACAGCTTAGATAATTGATTCTTGGCAGGAGTATGAGGCATATTGGAATCTTCCAATCTTCTTGCACTGAAGAGACTCATACCTTGTGCAACCAATGTCCCCTAGAGTCTATATGTCTATGATTGAGGGAAACAAACTGTATTTAACCTATTAAGTTTTGTTTCATACTTTCTTCATAACAATATGCATGAAGCATGATGTCTGTATCACAGATTGTGATAGCACTGACACAGGCTGGCATTCTCCAGCTCTGCTTCTGGCCAGAACTGGCCAGGCATGAGATAGTTGTGCAGGACATCTAGCATGCAATGTGTTCACCTGTTACCCGTGAGTGTGGGCTGACAAGTGCCTTCAGAGGTGTTCTGCCTGGGATTCTGGCTGGATCTAGGGCTGTGGCTGGACTGCCGTGCACCTGGAAAGTCTGAATCTTCAATCCCTGTCCCACAATGTAGTTCTATCCAGAGGACTTGTGTTTATTATAGTTCAGATCACTGCATTTATCCTTCTTTGCCAAAGGCCTGTCTTGCAGCTGTTCTTAGTTTTGACAAGTTTGCAGGGATGGTGTGTTTTCATGAATCCAGTGCCCTGGTTGACTGCAGCAGAACCTGGGCCCCATTCCAGCAAGATACTGAAGAAATCAGGCTTCCCAGGGTCACATCAGATCTGATCTGGAGACATTCAAAATCAGACTTGATGTGGCCCTGCTCTAATTGGATGTGTCCCTGCTCACTGCAGCGAGTTGGACAAGATGACCTTTTGAGGGTCCCTTCCAACCCGATGCAACCTGAATTTGTGACTCTGTGAAATTGTAACCTGTAAACCTTTTAGCAGCCCCACAAACTTCCAGAGACTTCAATCTTGAAGCAATTGGCTGCAGTAAGTCTTAGTTGAAATTATATCTGAGGTGGAATGGGTGCTTTGAATTTTGAAGTCAGTGCTAGCTGATAGAATTCTGCCCCTGATCCTGGACAAGTCAGATGAGGCTAAAGCTCAGATGACTCACAGAAGTTAATTAGTTTTCTGAGGAGCTGATTGCTCATATTTCCCATTGAGGTCAATAGGGAAACTCCCACGGTAGCAGGAGCTGGAAACTAACCACACAGTGTTGTGGGACATCCAGGAGAAGCCACGTTGCCTTTTGTAGTGAACAGTGGGAGTTGCTTACAGACATAAAGGAAACCAAAACTATGCCAGAAGAAATTCTGTCTTCTGCCTCCATAGTGGTTGTTACGAAAATCACATATAAACAGTAAGCACAAAAGTTTGCTGAGCATTTTCAGTGTTTATTGTAAATGTACCTGGTGCAAGTGTAACCTTTCTCCTTTTAATTGCAAGTCACAGGAACACTGGTGCCTGTGGAGTTGCCATATACTTATTCCTTAATGAAATTATATTTATTAATCGAAAGTTATTACTGCACTACTGTCTCTAGGTTTGTAGTAGCTCACCAGAGTATGGGTAAACATTGCTCCAGGAACGACCCCATTCCTTGGTTTTCCCTGTCAGCAATTCATCACCATTGCAGGGGAGCGGGGATGGTGGTACTTCGATCAGCAGCAGCTAGTGGGATTGCCAGGTCTTTGTTGCATGGACTGCAGGCAGCATGATGTCAGAGGCTGACATAACATCAAGCATCTAGAGTCTCCCTTTGCTGAAGCTACAAAAATTTAGACTGGTCAAAAATCTACATAGGGTCCTCAATGTGCAGGTAAATGTGTGTGCATCAGGAGAGCTTGTGCAGCATTGATCATGTTACTCACTTTGCTGTAGGCTTTTGAATTCCTGTGCTGCAAATCTGTGACATTTCCAATGTATTAGATCTTGTTTGGTTTGTTTGGAATTAAGTTTTCTGGTTACTTCTCAGTAAAACCTGGTTAAGTTTAATTTAATTAATTGAATGTGATTTCATCTGCTCTGGTGAGGAATTAAAGTGAGACTGTTTTAGTGACAGTTTAAAAAAACAAACAAACAAAAAATAGGCAAAACAAAGAAAAAGGAACTGTGCTTTCATCTTGCCTTCTTTCCCTTCGCTGTGGAGTGCCAGTCACGAGTTGCTCAAAGTTCTGCATAAGCTACAAATCAGGATTTGCCTTTTCACAAGTTAAAAATACCCTGGATGAGCAATTCACGTCATCTCACTTCAGCTTGACAATCCCCATTCCAGCTCCTCCTCTTTAAGCTGTTTGAGTGCCAATTTGAGGAGCTCTCACTGCATTTTTGGCTATCACATTTCTGAGAGGTAGGGTGGGTTTCCCCAGGGCCAGCCTGGTTATAAATAGTTACTTGTTTCAATGAAGAGCTTGGGATCCTTGGCAGGTGGTCTGAAAGTGCAATTGTCATGTGATGGAGCCCTATCTTGCCTTATCTTCTCCTAGAAGTACTGCCTCTGGCTCGGAAAGGTCTTTCCTGGAAGATCCTGCTCACATGATTTCAACATTAACTCCAGATGCATTTCCACTGTGATGGCAGAGGAAGTGCTATGTGAAGTTTTTCCATTTGCAGGATTAGAAGTTTGGGCTCCGTTGCTGCTGAAAGCCAAGAATAGCTCATCTGGAATGAGTGAGGTCCTACCAGTGATAACAGTAAACCACAGAGATCAAAGTCTACTCTTCCCTCATATTTTAAGCTATACTTCAACCAATATGCAAACGACTTTTTTACTTTCTTTTTGCCTGCTCACAATTCCCACCCTTGAAGTCCTGGCTTGATTCACAATTAATATCCCCTCTCACTTCAACACAAAGATCCCTCACACTTCTCTATTGAAAATCCCAGACATAATTTCTATTTTTAGTGTGATTAATGCATATACCTACAACCCAGATCCTGAATCTCTGTCCCCTGAGTTGCCTATTCCTTGCTCTTGTGGTTTGCCAGCCAGAGGCAGACAGAGGGGGTGGCCTACATGAATGCAGATGGATGGCAGTGGGCAAGCTTGGCTTGACTTGGCTTGTTTGTTCATTGGTGCTATTTCTGCTGGGCTTGCTCATCAGAGCCAAAATCTCTAGGAAACAGCTTGTGTGATTCGTGCAAACACTGTAGACAAGTAGGATCCGACTTCCTGAAGGGAGGAATAAAGAGTGGAAAGGGACAAACTCTTGGTGGGGATTGGCTACCCAATGTGGTGGAGTGAAGACTGGGATCACAAGGTATGCCGAAAAGCTCTTTGTCTCACATGAACGTTAGAATACGTAACATTGCTCCTCACCATCTGTCTCTCCCTATGAACCTCTGCCTCGTTCCCATGTAACAATTCATAGAAGTTCCAGCTGTGACCTAACAGGGAAACCTGAGAAACTTTGCTGTTTTAACCAGCACTGAGGGGTCAGATTTGGCACCACTGAACACAGTTGCATGTGTGTAATCTTTCTGCTGTTGCTCTTCTGCATGTCTTCCCCCAGCAGTCCTGTGGCATTCATAGGAAAGTGAAAGCCACTGTGACAGCTCAGGAGGGGCTGGTAGCTACCAACTATGAGTTTCAGTGGACTACTTTTTCTCCATTTTTTTTTTTTTTTAAAAATTTCATGTTGTTTTTTTGTTGTGTTTTTTTTTTTTTTCTACTCTAACAAGAATGAATATCTCAAGGAGAGGAAACCATCAGATGCAGCAATTTCCTAGTCCCTTGTTGCTGATATGGACCACAAGGGCCAAAGCAATAGTCACCAAGATTAAAAAACTTGTGTCAATACTTGTTTCATTAACCTGGCACAAAGCCTATAGAAAATCAACCAGCTTTGGGGCTCCCTTACAGAGGTGGTGTGTCCCCTCATGGGCTAAAGGTTTGCAACAGAGGTTGCTGGCAGCTAAGCCTATGTGCGTGGTTGTGCCTGTGATTACGTTCTAGGTGCTCATGCAGCTACAATGCAGGTAAAGTTGCAGAGAGCTCTTCCACAGAGCAGGATTCAAATTCTGATGTTTCATGCTTTCATAGCAGAGCAAATGCAAAATTCCCTGACTCACAGATTTATGGTGTCATTTGTGTGAATAACTTACTTTGAATTCAGCAGAGTCATTCTGAAAAATGAGGGGGGAAATATTTTTTAAATAATTGAAATTTGGTTCTTTAGCTAACCAAAACCTATGTAAAGAAATCTAACATGATTAAGATAAACCATCTAATTCAAACCCAAATTAAGCAGCCAACTTTAGCATAGTGAAAATAACTTCAAATTGAGATGTTTCATTTTTTAATATCAAAAGAAGCATTTTCCCTTTTTCATTAACAACTGCCTGTAAATGTTGTCCACGTGGCTTTCAAAGAATGTTTCATGGATCTCAATCTACATTTTTTATCATTGAAAAAGTGTAAGATAAAATGCTCAGTTTGACCGTTGCAGGTCAAATTCTATTCCATGGGTATTTTTCAGGATGCAATAAGTGCCAAGTACAATTATGAGATTTCCCTCTCAGGCATTTGTATTCCTTGAGAAACTCATTGTAAGTGCATAAAACTAGTTCCTCCAAGCTTCATGCTCATCAGCATTGTGATATTTCAAAAGCAATTTTCCCTTAAAATTTAAGAAGTCAGAACAGAAGTTTATTGTCTCCTCCCCTTTACAATTGTCATGCGAAGGGAACTCATCTTTTTGCTGGGACTGTAGCAGCGTATGGTACTGAGACACTTGAAATTTGCACCCAATATCACCAAGAGCAGCAGATGGATCTGTCAGCTGTTTGCTGAAAATGGTGAATATCTTTCCTGGAACATTCATAAGTTGCCTGAGGGAAAATTTCACAGTGGAAACAGTGAGATTTCTCTTTACATAACATTCCTAGTACTCACAAAAGTCTAGGTCTCCCCCCACCCGTCAGATTAAAATACCCATGAAGCAGAAGATGATGAATAGGCACAGCTGGGCTGTGAGGAGGGCATTTCAGAAGTCCTTGGCCATAGCCTGACCGCAGCCCATCAAAGCTGCAGTGAACAGCAGATGAACAGTGTCTTTAGGACTTACTGTTGCTTGTTTTCACATTTAAGTGGAGACTGAATTAGGCTCTGATGACTGCTTTGTCTCTCCTTCTGGAGGTCTTAGCAGGTGAGCAAGTAGAGTCTTCCTCATGTAGTCACCTTGAGGGCTATATGGGAGCATTCAAGGTAGGAATTGGAGTTGTCCCAAGTCATGCATCCTAACATGCTTGCTGCCTTTGGCTGATGATATCCACATCTAAGAGGAGAGCTAATTACAGCTGTGGAGATAAGGGAAATCTACTGTGCACGTGAACATCTGTAAGTCCCCAGGTAGAGCAGTGTTTGGGCCTCAGGGAAAGGGGCTGCTCTTTGCATTGCAGAGAGGGTAATTTCAACAGTACAGCTTGGCACTTTTCCTGTCCATAAGTACTTTGGAGAGCATAAACTGACTTTCTGCAAATATCTGTGGGCCTGATCAGGGCCCTGTTTGTTGGGCTTTGTTTCAGACAGTATGAGTAAGAGCTGATCATGGTGTTCACCAGAAAAAGAACACAGTCCCCCTGAATTTATTCCTGTGTTTTATTGTTTGCTTATAGATACGGTGCAAACTTGGCTCTTTAATTTTGTATTGGAAATAAACATTTCAGGCCCAGAGCAGCCTGAATTTAACCAAGGGCTCTTTAGGCTTTCAAGTTAATCTGTGATTAAAGCAGGGTGTGAAATTAAAACCCAGTAGCTGTCTCTGAACTATTGTGCCCTGGAATAAGAATGTCTTTTGTTCCAAAGGATGTTAAGTAGACAGATGTCAATTAAGATTTGCCCAGGTAGACTCTACTGGGATAAGAGTACCTTAGGTTGCTGGCTTAATTATAATACCTTTTAAAAATGTATCCTTGTTACTACTGATTTTTTTAATGCATTACAATTCTGCAGCCAAAAATAAAGTTTAAATTGCCTTCGTGAATGAAATACTTGCTTCAAAAAGGAAATCAGAGGTCTTTCTGAGGGTT
This sequence comes from Eubucco bourcierii, assembly GCA_013396675.1. NCBI lineage: Eukaryota > Metazoa > Chordata > Aves > Piciformes > Ramphastidae > Eubucco > Eubucco bourcierii. The sequence continues at coordinate 203,578 of VWZE01008243.1, forward strand.
GATATGGGCCTAATAAGTGTTTGAAGTTGACTGGTAAATTTGTGTAAAAGCAAAGCGAGACTCGAGTTACTCATGTGAGTCCTAGAGGATTGTTCATCCCTTTTCTGATGGCCTGAGAAATTATTGTTTATGAGTTTATCGCTCCTGTAGGCAAAAAAAAGGAGAAAGTACCATGTCTACATCTATACCAAGGTGTATTTCCATACAATTCCCAAGGTTGAACTCCATCTCTTGTTAAATCTTAGCTTTGGAAGCCTGACAAACTTACTCATTGGCTTTGTAATAGGAGGCATTCATACATTGGAGTCTAGTCTTTTCAGTCAGTTGAACAAAAGTTGTTAAACAAAGTCTTAGACCTAAAGCAGAAGATTTGAGATACCTTGAGATTTGAGATAGCTGAGATACACACCAGCTGTGTATAGGTACAGACTTTGGGTCCATTTTGAACTCAGCTTCATACAAAAAAAATGTATGTGGTTGGTCTTAATGGGAACAGACTCCTAGTGAGAGAGCTATTGAACAAGTGCTTGCATGTGTAGGAATTGCTGTCTGGTTGCTGGTAGAGCAGCTCTCTCTTTTGAACAGGAAGAATGAAAGCTCTTGACTCAGGCTGCAATGAACTGTGTTTTGTTTTGGATGTGATTGGAAAATTTGTAAGTGACTCAATCTGTGCAACAAAACCAAGCCATTTCTGCCTTCTCACAGACCCAGCACCATATGTCATCTGCTGTGGGATGGGGCTTTCTTAGGTGATTAACTGGCAAGAGGGCTCAGTGGGTGAGAGCACCTACCAGGAGGGTCTGTGAGCAACAGCTTAGGCTGAGTAAAATAATGCAGGTTTGGGCAGCCGTGAAAGTGTGAAAAGCTTTAAGGCTTTCCTCCAGGGTCTTGTTTTGTCAAGGGAACCATATGGCAAGATCTGCAGACAAAATGGATAATATTTTACGTTCAAAGCAGACATCTAATTGCATCTTCCAACCACTGGGCTACAGCATATTTACTTAATTCTGTCTTCTATGACCCAGTGTAATACTCTCATTTACATGTGTGGGAAGTACAGTGGTGCAACCACCGCATCCCACTGGTCTAGCATGTCTGTAGTAAGGACTATAGATGCTCATGCCACACTTCCTGTAGCAGGGGGAAAAAAAAAATCTGTTTTTCAGATTGATTTTCAGATTTTAGCAGACTTATGTAATAATCATGCCATGAGAAATGTGTGAACTGTTGTAGCATTGAACATTTTAGGAAAGGGGATGTTGAATTAGGAATCAAAACTCCAAATGGGATCCAAGGTGAAAGGTTTATTGTTGTGCTTATCCAGCAGAGTAGACAGACTGTAGTTAAAATTTGAGAAGGAAAGAAATTCAGTAGCAGCTGGGAGGAAGAAAAAAGTATGCCATGAGTTGGGCAAGGGAAAAAAATACCTGATACAAATTAAGTTTAGAAAAATTAATGTGTGGAAATCCAGTGTGTACAGGACAGTTAAAGAAGGCATCAAGGTAGTTACTAGACAGAATGATACAAGGAGAAATGCAAAAAACATGAAAGTTACAGCTTTTACTTTTCAATTTTGAAAGGTTACCACTTCAAAAGAAACCCACTAAACCAAAATAAAATGTTTCTCCCTCATGCTGGAGTGATTTGGCCATAGGGGCCAATGTTCTTTTTATAATTTTGTCCTCTGGAGGGTTTGAGTCCTCCTAAAGCTCACTCCAGGCAGCCACTCAAGCTTGTTCACCTCAATTAGCGAGAGGCCTGTGGTGCGCTGAAATATTGTAAGGAGCCTATAGAGGAACTCGTCGTGAGCCAAACAGGTTACTGTCTTGGCAGGATTCCTCTTACTGGTTTGTGAAGATAAAAGGAGGCTAGGTAAAGGTTAATATTTCAAAGCAAATGTCTCAGATTTTAAAATATTTGGTGAAATTATTCAATAGTTCATTCATGTGGAAGTAGTTTCTGTGTATTGCTGTCAAGGTCAATGAAAGCTAAAGCCTGATGCTGACCAAGCAAGCAAAAACTGCCTGTGGGCTCCCTTAGCTTACATACCTAGCGACTCTAAGCATGACACAGTTAAAGTCTCTGGGGAGCAAGATTGGGAACTCACAGGCTTTCTTGGAAGAGCTCTACTGTTGTTCTAAGTTGGGCTAAACCCCCAGTGTCATCAAGAGAGTCACAGCACATACTTCAGGAGTTTAGATGTGACCCTGGGATGTCACTCTGCTCAGGCAAAGGAACTCCTTTCTCTGCAGCTGCCCACTCTGAGCCAGAGGATGCATCCCACTTGGCCCAGACCTCTTGACTTCCACAGCAGAAATCACGCAATAGTGTGCAGGTCCACAAGTCAGATGGTGGATGATGTATTAAGTATTTGTCTTCTCTTTCATCATGAAATTAATATTTAAACACCCATGTTTTTAAAACAGCTGAGATGTGGGGCACCTGCCAGCTCTCAACTGTGCTGCAGTCGTGCTGAGCCAGGGATTTTGACAGAGGTTTGCACAGGGGCTGTTGTGTCTGAACACAAGCGATGTGCATTGCTTGCCGTGGCAGCTGGTTCTGTCTGGTTATCTGGGGACACAACATGAAACCATTCATAGGGGCTGAATGCTTTTGGAAACCAGCTTCTACTTAGAAGCTTGTGTCATACCCGATGACCCTTCACCCTGAGCAGGCTGTGACAGCAGCTACTGTGTACTCAAGCTCATGTCTCAAAGCATGGAACCTATTTAAGGAGTAAATGCGAATAGCTATGAGGCCTAGTGTGTCTTGTTCCTGATCATCTGATTTTTTAAGACTTGTATGCCAAGATGTCAGGTGGAAGTCCTCAGACTTCAGTTTATGGAAGAAAAGACATTAAGGAAAAAAAGACTTAAAGTAAAGGGAGAAAAATACAAGAATGGGGCATTTGATGAGGTTGTTCAACATGACTCTGGCAAGTGCAGGCAAGCTCAGACCGTATTAATTCATATGGTGTGGTAGATGTTTTAGACTTATATTTTAGAGGTTATTATATGTGAGGTGAAAATATCTGGGGATATGCCTTTACTGAAGGGATGTGAGGACAAAACAATCCTTCTAGTGATGTATTTATCTCCAACTTTGAGGGCGAATTAAAAACTGAATAATGTGTTGGTCTTGACAATAATCTGGGAACCTTAGTAAATGTGATTCACTGGAAATAAGAAATGGGTTTGTTGATTTGCAGTGACCTTGGGCAATCTGGCAATTCAGCATGTGTCCAGTGATGTGTCATTTCTTCATTTTCTGAACAAACTGAGCATGGGCATCTGCTGTTCCGGTAAGGAACAGAAAAGGATAACTTCCTAAGTGGTGTTAATAATTTCCATCTGATCTTTAGTAAAGTGTGTTTGAACAGTAATCCTCGCAGACAGTCTCATTTGCAGTGTTTTCTGAGGTCTCTGTGAAGGTGGGTGATGCAGCAAGTTGGTGCTGGATCAGTATGTGCAGACTTGCACTTAAGGCAAGAAAACAGGTGCAGAAGTTTGATTCCAGGTGCTGTTCCCCTCTGTGTGAAGCAAAGGGACTTCTCCTTTGGTGGACCTGGGGGGAAAAAAAAAAAAAAAATCAAGGCTATGTCTTCAATGTCAGTTTGAATCTTGCCTTTGTTTCCTAACATTTTGATGTCTGGATTTTGTAGCACACTGTATGACTTTACTGGACTTGTGAAATGTACGTACTCCAACTTAAAAATCTGCATGTTCCCATCTGTAGCCTGAGGATATCTCAAAAGAGGAGATTCAGAAACTGGGGGAAGAAAGGTTGCATGAATTTTGCAAACTTTTTCCTTTAAGTGCTTTTTCTTATACTTGAGCGACGCTTACGAATTACTTACACCATGCACTGTAATTTAATGCATTATACAGTAAAGAGTATCTGCTGTTCTTTGTGTATTTCAATAGCAATTCTTCCCTTATCTATTTTCCCCAGCTTGCCATTTCTTGTGGTAGAGGTTCTGTCATGTGATGCTACTCCATGCAGAAGGAAGTTGAAGCAGCCCTGCGTGCTGCTTTACACCACTGTAAGCAGTCGGAGTATTTGCTTTGGTCATAAATACAATTTCACAATGTGTCTCTCCTCTCTCTTGCATGTTGAACATGGCATTTCAACAACTGCAAATTCAGTCCTTGTTAAACTGAATTGGCACTTGGATTAATAGCTTGTGTCTTTCTTTGGAGTAGTGTTTTCAGCCCTAGTATTGATCTGTGGTTATTCCAAACTACACTCGCTTGTAAATATGTGTGTGCAGTTTCTGTTAACGTCACTGACTGTATCATCTGGACACTGAGTGAAGGGTAGACAATTAGTTGTCTTACGGATTTTACTGCTTTTGTGCAATCTCAGTGTACTATTTTCCACACACTCATAGACCTTTGCAAAATTAGGAACTTTGCTTTGTAAGTATTCATGTTTCAGGCTGTTGCTTATTGTTCAAACATCCAAACCCTTGTATCACAGACTACACCTACATACATCAGTGACCTAAATCTTAACTTCTTCTATCTCTGAACCTATTTGGCTATTCTTCTGAAGTAGTTTGTAAGAGGAGAGAAAAGTAAGGAATATCTCAGTGTAGATTCATATTACAGAGTAGAATCACCTTGCCTTGTTTTAAGATACTTATTTTAAGTTGTCCTTTAGCTCTGCCTTCATTGGGTGGTTCATTCCATCTTCAAAAAGTGATCTAAAATAAATTTTTATCTGTATATAGAAAAGGGGACTAGACACTTTTTAAGTAGCTAAAAGTATATAAGATGAATCCCTTTCTTATGTTTCTGAAACACTCCTAAGCAATTAACAGTTTTCCTTCCACTCTCTCTCACCCTGTATTTTTCCAATGCCATTAACTTCAGGTACAGTTTTGGGCCCCTTTCCAGGAGCTATGCTTCTTAGTAGTGGGTGTGATTTGTCTCATGTGGGAACTCAGAATAAAATTACCAATAACATACTTACATTCAATTAAATCTGTTTCAACATACACATTATTTAGGCCCTCAGTAGGGAAATCCTCTCTGCCACGTTCAAGGAATGGTAATCGATACAGGCTCACTAGTAACATGTCTGCAAATTTCAAAACACTGTAAGGAGTGAGATGATGTAGATGACTTTGTCTTAGTAAATTGTAGTCTGACAGCTTCAGTTAGCCCTAATCAATTCCTATCCCTGTTGTTCAAAGGCAAACTGTCGAGCAATTTAGTTGCTTCTGACTCAGTGTCAGAAATCATGAAGCGCCCAGTTCTTGGAAGAGAAGCAGTCTGGACATGATTGGAAAATGAGCAGGACAAGTGTCTGAGACTACACTGAGAGAAAAAAATATAATCTTGTCTGGGGTGAGCTAAATGGGTGCTCTCACCTCTTAAAAGTCCATAACCTAACACAAGCAGAATAACATTGTAAAGGCAAACAACTCAAACAACTTGTCAACAAAAAGGAAGCCTTAGGTTTGTGTGTGTGTATCAGGAAGATGTGAAAGGTGGCTTTTGATTCTACCAAGTTGTTCTCTGCAGGAAAATGTTACCTTTGGCTGCAGGAAGGTCCAGGTAAAGGGCTGCATGAGTGCAAAGGGAGCCCTGCCATCTGGGCATGCAGAACTTTACCTGTGACCCTACTCCTGCGGAAGGCAGGCAGGTGTGAAACAGGGCAAATCTTTCATCTGTGTGCACTCACTGACCAAAATGCTGGAGGCAACATAAGGCTAGTAGGTGACTAAGAGAGATTATAGCAGAGTCTAGCTGAGAGTCATAGAATCATAGAATCATAGAATCATAGA
>VWZE01008245.1:0-17174 GCA_013396675.1 Eubucco bourcierii
AGGCATGGAGCTGGGTAAAACAGGACATGGAGGGATGTGCCTGCGACGAAGCTCTGTCTGTCTGGAAGTGACTGGTGAGTTATGAGCCTGAGACAGGGAAATGCAGCACCATGATACATTTGATAGTGCCCTCCACACAAACAAAGAGGAAGTCAATAATTAAGCCCCAGTTATGGCTGTGTTCAGTACTTGTCTGGAATCCATTTGTTTTCAGGAAAGCATACAACACACACTCAGCTTTAAAGCAGAGGCAGGCTCAGTAGGCAGCTCCAGTCCAGCGTACACCAGAGCACCCTGCCAGGGCCGGGGGGGAGCGCCAAAAGCCAACACACCTCCAGCTTCCAGCAACTGCTTATCACAAACAAGATAAAATGCTTATCACAAAGGTGATAAACTGCTTATCACAAACATGACAAGCACAGGCAGGTAGCTGCCTGGACTGCAGTTTTCTATTCAAAAGTGGTTGTGAAACAGGGCAAGTAGTAAAATATTCCAATGAAAAGCAAACCAGCTGGCCCAGGGGAGCTCCAGCAAAGGCCATGCCTCACTTGACTCAGATTTGTTTGAAAATCATTCATTAAAAGCTTTGAAAACTTTCAGATGTCCCAAAATGGACCCTTCAGTGGCAGAGCAAGGGACACAGGAGTAATTTTTCACAGGCTGTGCAACTTCTCTCACACAGCTGAACTGATAAAAGTTTCACCAGCACTCAAAATCCACTCATTAGCAAACTCTGTTTAATAGGTAACAACACCCAGATAGCATAAAACCTCCAAGGCTCTCACGTGGATGGATGCAGGTTGCCATTTCCACAGCCACTCATAAGACCACCATATATCCAAAAGCACACCTGAAAGAGGGCTACAAGAAAGCTGGGGAGGGACTATTGCCAAGGGCTTGTAATGAGAGGAGGAGGGGGAATGGGTCTGAACTGGCAGAGGAGAGACTGAAACTGGGTTTTAGGAGGAAGTTGTTTGCAGTGAGGGTGGTGAGACACTGGCACAGGTTGCCCAGGGAGGTTGTGGAGCACAGAATCACTCAATCACCCCATCTTTGATCATGTTGGGTGATTCTGTGTTCCACAACCTCCCTGGAGTTGTTCAGGACCAGATTGGATGAGACCTTGAGTGACCTGTTGTAGTGGGAGGTGTCCCTGCCCAGGGCGGGAAGTTGGAACTGGATGGTCTTCGAGGTCCCTTCCAACCTAAACCTAAGGTCCCAGGTTGCCCAGGGAGGTGGTGGAGCACAGAATCACCCAATGAAATCTTTGATCACATTGAGTGATTCTGTGCTCCACCACCTCCCAGGTGGTGTTGAAGGCCAGGTTGGGTGAGGCTTTGTGCAACTTGTGCTGGTGGGAGGTGTCCCTGCCTATGGCAGGCAGGTGGAACTGGGTGATCTTTAATGTCCCTTTCAACCCAACCCATCCTATGACTCCATGAACAACTAATTAATTAAATAGATGATCAGATTATATAAAATCCCAGCTGGTTTTGCCTTGCCTTCAGCAGGGCCAGCATTTCTGCTTCTTTCAAGCCTTGCACTTGGTGTGAAGTAGACAAGAGTGATTATCTCCATGTGCTTCACAAATGGGAAACTGAGGCACAAGCAGGTGAAGTGACTGCTGAAGGACAGCTCAGAGAAGCTGCTGCTGTGAGTGATGGAGAGGGGCTGAACAGCCCTTGTTTAAATCCTGTGAGTAGGAACACTGAAAGAGAGTGCAAACAGACTCTTCGCCTTTCAAACTGCTCACGGGAATTCTCCCAGCATTTGCTCTTAGTCTTTCCTATTGCCCTCCACCACCAGCAAAGTTCACAAGCACAAAAGCAAGACTCAACAGTAAAACACTTAAATGTGATTCTGATGGCAGTGATGCTGAATTGAAAACAAATTCAAAGCCAAACTGCATCATCTAACCTCCAGGCATGGTGCTGAAGCTCACAGCATCACCCCTCAGGCAGAAGGCATCTTCACTGTGGGCAGAACATCATCACCCACTTACCAGCTCAGGGAGTGCCCTGCCCCAGCCATTTTTATCTTCAGCACACAAGCCTGGCAGAAGAGCAAATCTGCCTTTCAAGTTCAAATTCCTCATCTTTGCACCTAGATGTTTCCTTTGAACACAAATTCAGGGTTTCTAAGTATGCATCTGTGCCAATCGCTGCAAGAGAAATGGCCCAAGAGCAGTTCTATCTGAGCAGGCTCCATTTAGAGGACTCTGCAGGTACTGTGAAAAGATCAATGACCATGGTGGTCTTGGGGTGAAGGTTGGACTGACTGACCTGAGAGGTCTCTTCCAGCCAAAACAGCTCTCTGGTTCTGTGAAATACATACGCAGCACAGAAGTTCTAATTAAAATGGGAAGCCAAGAAAAAGTTCAGGCACTTCCCCTTGTGTGGCATGCACAAAAAGGAGTGATTCAAAGAGGGACTTGCACCTTCTTTTTGAGCACAAATAACAGGCACTCCTGAACCAGAGGAGCTGGGTCACAGGGAGCTACATGACAGCTATAAATAATTCTGATTTTAAGGCTGCAGTTACATGAAAACAGAAAATACAACTGACAGCACCCATGCTTCTTGTCTTCCTCTATATTCTCTTACAATTGACCTTGAGAATTCTTAATATTAGCCTAAGGGCAGAAGGAAATGTTCTTCTTCACTACAATCATTTAATAATAGCTTGTCCTCCTTCTGCTCAATATGCAAGTAGACACTGCTGTTATAATACCTTCAGAAGGTGCTTTGTTCATCCCTTTAGCTCCTGCATAAAGCACAGGGACTGCATCTGCCTAAGAAATAAAAGCATCACAGCAGCGCTGGGCATCAAGCATTCAGGTACCATACATCACAGTATCACGGCGTAGTGCAACACCATGGAGCAACTCATCTGTCACTCAGCACAACTATTTACAGAGCTGCTCCTGGGGAGGGGGCTCCTGCCCCTCCACTGCAGGGGAAAACCAACCAACCATATTGTTAAATCAACCCACCAAATGAATTTGGAGTCAACGGGCACTCTGTCAAGGGAAGGATGTCTGCGAGCAGCCTGGAGATGGGGTGAAATCAGATTGTTAAACTGTATTTCGTTCACATTTATGAAACGGTAGAGCTTGACATTGTCATGGGCTCGCTGATGGATGAGGAGCGGAGGCACGGGCCCTGCAGCGGCGCCCAGCAGCCGCCGAGCCCTGGAGCCGCAGTGCCCTCTCCCGAGCTGCCGGCAGGCAGAGCCGAGCGCAGGCTGCTTTGAGCGCAGCCACGGCTGCCACAGACGCACCTCTGCAGCTCTGCAGCCCTGCAGCCACCCGGAGAGACGCCAGGGGAGTCCAACACACGCCTGCCAACCGCTGCCTGCTGCAGTCCTCTCTCTTGCCTCCTTACAAACTCAAATTTAGCCACCGTCGGAAGCTGGGTTTCTTCCAGGAGGATGGAAGCTCGGCAGCAATGCTGTCCTAGGCTACCGTCTTGTAAATAAGGTTAGGGCAACTCGAAATCGGCAGCCTGCGGGAAAACCTTCTCTGCCAGAGCAGAGCCTAGCCAGCATGCTCCAGGGGTCTTCGCTCTCCTGTCCCACTGCAAGCAGTGCAAGAATTATTCAAGCCAGGAAGTTTTGGAGATAGGCTCTTAGAGCGATGCACGGCTGCTTCCCACTGCAGAAAGGCATCTGTATCCACATCTGTAACCACAGCTGGGATTTCTGACAGTCACAACAAGCACATGGACCAGCTGCCAGGGAGAAGGACCCTTGTGACTACAATGAATGCAGCCACAGACATTCCTCCACCAGGCAATGAAAGATCTGGATGCAAACTGCACATTTCCCTTCAAAGCCATTTTGGCCATTTAGTAGGCTAAATCCCAGCTTAGTTTCCAATACAGCCAGCTAAATAACTGCTTATCTTCATTTTGCCTGCCAGAAAATAGCCTCCTGAAATAGTTCTTTCCTCATTTTTTTCCTATTCATACATTTTCCCAGCTCACTCATTTCACTTCCCAGTTTCAGCCCCAGCCTTGCTTTACAAGCTCATTCCTACTGAAATGGTTGCAAATTCTCATTTGGAGAAGAGGAGGCTGAGGGGAGACCTCATTGCTCTCTGCAGCTCCCTGAAAGGAGGTTGGGGTGAAACGGGGTTGGTCTCTTCTCCCTAGTATCAGGCAACAGAAGGAGAGGAGATGGCCTGAAATTGTGCCAGAAGAGGGAGAGGAAATGGCCTGAAATTGTGCCAGAAGAGGGCTAGGTTGGAGATTAGGAAGCATTTCTTGGTTGCAAGAGCGGTCAGGCATTGGCACAGGCTGCCCAGGGAGGTGCTGGAGTCACCATCCCTGGAGGTGTTCAAGAAACCTGTGGACAGGGTGGAGGTGAGGAGGAAGTTCTTCAGCATGAGAGTGGGGAGAGCCTGGCAGGGGTTGCCCAGGGAGGTGAAGGAAGCCTCATCCCTGGAGGTGTTTAAGGCCAGGCTGGATGAGGCTGTGGCCAGCCTGATCTAGTGTGAGGTGTCCCTGGGCATGGCAGGGGGGTTGGAACTGGATGATCCTTGTGGTCCCTTCCAACCCTGCCTGATTCTATGATTCTATGATTTATGGCACTTTGGGACATGTCTTAATGGCCATGGTGGTGTTGGGTAGACTGACACACTCTTAGAGGTCTCTTACAACTGAAACAACTCTGAGATTCTAGGATTCCCTAAGATCTTTCCTGTCTTGCCTCCAGAGGTTCACGAGGACATTCATACACCTTGCAATTCAGTTTTGGAAGATACAAGTTTGAAGAGATTATTAAGAACACGTTGTCATTTCTCCCTCTGCCTCTTAGGGCTGCATTTTCCCCTTCCTGACACTGTGCAGTGGGATAGACACATACTGTAACTTTATTCTGACAGAAATCACAGGGTATGGAGGACCAAATGACAATAAGCCAACTTTTGGCCAAGAAACCTTAGCTGCAGCTCTAACATACAAGAAGTTGAAGAGCTTTTGACAAAAAGTATTTGTTGTGGTAGGCCTAAGCAGGCCAAAATAGGCTTATACATGTCCTGGTTTGCCCAGACATGTTTGTCTGCTCTCCCTCCTTCTGTTTTGGGGAGAAGCAACCATGGGAAAGAGTACAAAGAACCTGGAGCCACTGAGTCTAAGGACCCTGGCCCTTTGCAACCTGTGGTGAAAAAAGTACACAGGCTCAGCTTGAGCCTGCCTTGTGCAAGGCTGTGTTCTGCCCTAAAAAGGGTAAAGCAAGCCTATGGCTTCACTGATACAGTCAAGCTTGGCTAACTGCTGTTCTGATTGGCTATTCTGTGTCCAAAGGCTCATTAGTCTTGGGCTGTATTGATAAAAGGAGATGAGCAGGTGACAAAACCTGCTGTATCCTTGTGTCCATCCTCTGCCCTTGTGTCCATGCTTGCTGCTGCTTGCTACTGCCTTATTGCATCCTGAACTGCCTGGAAACCACCTGCCTCCAGTTCACCAGGAGCAGGCTCTAAATGCCTCCATGCAGTCAGCCTGCACAGCCAGCGTGACACCGTACTGAGACTGCACAGGGCATTGCATCCTGCTGGCACCTGAAAGCCTCCTGCCAGGATGGGAAGTCCTGGAGATACACAGATCATCCAGGGAGCCAGGACCAGGTCAGAGATTGCCTGATTCCTTTCCCCAGCAGCCTGAGAAGAATCAGAAGCCTCAGTGGCTGACAAGACAGTAACAGAACTCCCTGAAAGCGTTTGGGTACTGTCTGAAGCTGCAGCCAGCCCTGCCAGTTGGGAGATATTTTGTGAGTAGACACTTAAAGCCTCTTGTAACTCACCATTGCCTTCTGCCATAAGCAGGGAGGAGCTCCCTGAGGCCGTCTAGTGGGCAAGCAGAGTATTGACCACAAGCAGTGTATTGACAGCAGCAACCTTCTCTGCCAGTTCAACTAAAGTTACACATTCTTGTTAGTTACCTCTAGACCCTGTGTTATTACCTGTATAGAGTTTCCATGACCCCATAATTTTAATAAGTATTATTAAAATTAGTGGTTGAGGTGGCCACCGTTCTGAATATTGAATATTAATAAACAATATTAAACTTTGAAAATCATATTTTGCATCCATTAATTACCCCTCCCTAACAGTATTCCTACAGTGGAAAGAGCTAAGAGACAGAGAAGGGCACAAGCCCATATTCTGCCTTGAGGACCCATTTCTTGCAGTGGGCTTCCCATGGCTGCAGGGCTGGTCAAACCATGAGGACAGCTACTGCCACACAAGGATGCTGCACGCATACATCTCTTGTTAGTTCCTTGCTTAGAGTGACACAACATTTGCTGTTCCCAAAGTAGCACCCAATTATTTTAACCCTTATGCTCACAGACTTTCCTTTCCTCCATGCACCTTTCATGATGCCTCCTTCTCTTCTATTTCTGAACCTGCACTTCTTGCCTTATGTTTGAAGCTGAGCTTAAGCGAGTGCTGTCGTTCTGTTTCGCAACAGCGAGAACTTCCACTGTCGAAGCACCTTTTCCTGCCAAAACATCTTTGTTTGTGCACCAGCAACAATGATTAATGTCAACACAGCTCTGGGAATTGTGTTTGTTAATTAACTGCTGCTGTAGAGCTAGCAGGCAGAGCACAAAACATGGCGTTCCTACAGGGTGTACACAAATCCTTATTATTTTTCTTATGCAAAAAAATAATATATATATATCCCAGTGGAAGACTTCTTGCTGGGGTTTGTTTCATTTCACAGATTAAAGAGTTATACTTTCTGTCAGCTATTTTGAGCAGGGTCTGCTTGCCTGAGCTCTGCCAGGCAGCAAGCTGGACCGGATGAAGAGAAAAGTAGGTTGGGTTGTGTGCTTCTGAGCCTGCCGAGCTAGGTGACCCCTGGAGTAAGGCAATGTGTGCTCTGAAATGAAGTGTGATACATTTCTGAAGGGGATTATGTGATATGGTTTGCTGTGATAGCAAGAGACTGAACTCAGCGACCCAGAAAGGCCCTTTCTGGTCCTATGCTGCTAAAACGCTCCTTCCCAGGCAGTGGTTATTAACAGCTGTAAGACACTAGCTGGGAGAGGACAATCTGAAGCAAGTAAAGTAGCAGGTGATGCTGACAGGAGACATGCAGCATCCTTTTGGAGCACCACTTAAGTCAGCTGGTCCTGCCAGAGTTCTCTGTTGCTCTGGAGACCACAGCCATCTGGGACAGCCGAGTAATGGGAGAGCAGAAACAGCTCAACGTAACTACAATCTATAGCCCAAAACCTTCTGGCTGAGGTCTGCTCACCAAACAAACTCTGAAATATTCCCCACCTAGGAACTGCTCCATAACAATAACCTCTCCCCATGGCTCACCGCAGAACCCTTTTTGCTCTCCCGGATCCTGGGATGCTGCTGTAATTGACTCCATCCATTACCTTAAAACGCTCTCCAGTTTATCCTGCCTTTATCACATCTACCCATGGTAAAAATCTCTTCTGTTTTACATCTCCCCTCTGCTTTCAGCGATGCTATTACTCCTATAATAAGCTTAATGAGGACACTGAGTAGAAGAGCCTTCACATAAATCATCGCAGCAGCAAGCCGTGCGGAGATGTGGCTGGCAATGTCACACTGCCCTCTGTTGACATCCCAGGCACTAAAGGAATTCTTAACCAACTTCTTCCTGAGGACTAAAGGTTAATTATTTCATATCTTTTAACTACAGCATCTCTTGCCAGCCATTAGAGAAGATGATTTTTTTTTTCCCACGGATTACAACATGCATATTGAACTAAGGTTTAATTAGCTGTCAGAGAGAGCAATCCTCACGTCCCCACAGTCAGAGGGGGCAGTGTGCAGGGGCTGCAAACCCTCCACTCAAATATTCAGATTCACAGAATGGGTTGGGTTGGAAGGGACCTGAAAGGTCATCCAGCTCCAAACCCCTGCCATGGGCAAGGACACCTCCCAGTAGTCCAGGCTGCTCAAGACCTCACCCAACCTGGCCTTGAACACCTGCAGGGAGGGGGCATCCTCAACCCCCCTTGGCTACCTGTGCCAGTGTCTCCCCACCCTCACTCTGAAGAATTTCTTTCTAAAATCCAATCAAAACCTGCCCTACTCAAAACCTGAAGATTTGCCCTGACACTGAATATAACTAATGATAGCAGCAGCCACCAACCCACCCCTGCCGAGCCGGCTCCCACCAAGCTCTCATTGACTCACACCAGCCACTGCCTTCCACAACCTCTGGTGACCACAGCAAACAACTTCTCCTTAAGAAAAAATACTCCAGTGAATACTTTTTCCTCAGCAAGGGCAGCTGAGCTGAGTGACAGCTTGGGAGGAGGTGCTGAGTGGCCTGCAGACACTCTCTTAGGCGGTGAGGACTCTCCTGCTGCAGAGCTTGCCCTGTCTCTACAGCGTACAGAATGCATCGAACGCAAATCGTTCTTCTGTACTTACAGACTCAGCCACATCTCATATTCTAATGGCCCCAGATGACACCCTACGATTACACCACAGAGTTTTTGATGCACACAGAGCCATACTTTAATTAGCTCACTTTGCTTTGAACACATTGCCCCAGAGACGAGTGAGGAGCGGCGCTCAATGGCAACGGCATCCTCTGCATTCAGCAAGGCTATTCTTAGGTAAGGCAGTCCTACCTCAGACTGGCTCGGTTGAACAAGCATTTTCTCTGACTCTGTTCAGCCTGAACTGACCCTTGGTGGGGTGGAATATGGGAAAGCAGCTTTTGTAGTGATTGGCAGCAGCCCACTGCCGAGAGAGGGGAGGTGCTCACCCAGCTGCCCTCTCACATTAAGAGCAGAGGGGTAGCGCGATGGAGAGATGCTCGGCACAGCAGCTCCTCCTCTGCCTGCCTGTCCTCATGGGGCCAAGCAAACCCTCAGCAAGTGCTGTGTGTGAGAGACAACGGAAGCAACTTTAAACTGACATCTGGTTCAGAGAGGATACCAAAAATCCCTTGGCCTGTACAATTCAGTGAGATGCTCTCAGTTTTGAACAGCAGCACAGTGCCCCGCTCCAGACAGGTCCACCCCTCAGAGCTGACAGGATGGAGCAGACTGCTCATCAGTTGAGCCCATTCCTTCTGATTGAATACACATTTTATCAATGTCTGACACAAAAGCTAAGGCAAGCAAGACTCTTCAAAACATATTTCCTAGTAAAGATAAAGTTTTCTACCTCAATGATAGCTGCAATACCAAATCCAACTTATCATAATCCTCCCTGATCTAAAAAGCCATTCATCAGCTGTATCATCTTATCTAATAAGACCGCAAGGTCTCCACTTGGAAAATGTGAGACCAAAGCATTTTTAAGAACCCCAAGGAGCTTGTTTCAATGTCTAGCACTTGCTGCAGACAGCAGAGCATCAACTTTTCTTCATTTACATTAAAGAATGGGGGGGAAGGAGGGGCCTGGTGAGTCTTAAGATTTCTTAATTTCAGTACTAAAACATTATCTATCTAAAACATAAGTAAGACGTGGCACTAGGAGGCAGGTAAGTTTGACTCAAGAAAACTGCTAGATCTGTAAAATCAAGCACTTGGCTTGATTTCACCACTGCTATTACAGGAGTACACCAAGACTTCTCTCAGGTCTATGAAAAAGTGAATTATCATAATTTTGCCCAGGGAAGTTGTGGATGTCCCCTCCCTGGAGGTGTTCAAGGCCAGGTTGGATGAGGTCTTGAGCGCCCTGGGCTATGGGAGGTGTCCCTGTGCCCATGGCAGAGGGTTGGAACTGGGTGATCTTTAAGCTCCCTTCCAACCCAACCCATTCTGTGAATCTGAATCTCTTCCAATCCAACCCATTCCATGACTCTATGGAACTCTGAACTTGCTTGTCTATGTCCACTGAAGGCAGCAAGGTCAGATCAAGCCAGTGGCTGCTGAAGATGGAGCCCAGAGCTGTGCTTGGAAGCAGACCTGAGCACTGTGGCACGGCCAGGGCAGGCTCAGCCCCAGTTTACCACAGAATCATAGAATGGGAAGGTTGGAAGGCACCTCAAGGACCATCTAGTTCCAACCCCCTGCCATTGGCAGGGACACCTCCCACTAGTACAGCTCACTCAAGGCCTCATCCAACCTGGCCCTGAACACCTCCAGGGAGGGTGCGGAGCACAGAATCACCCAATGTGATTAAAGATCACATTGGGTGATTCTGTGCTCCACAACCTCCCTGGAAAACCTGTGCCAGTGTCTCACAACCCTCACTGTAAAGAACTTGCTTCTCCAACCTGTCCTTGAACACCTCCAGGGAGGGAACATCCACAACCCCTCCAGAGGTTTATCCCCCCAGAGGTTTCTCTCGGGCATCCAGAAAAAAGAGCAGGAATTTGCTGCCTGCACTGGGGGGAAGCAAAGGCAGCAGATCCCCTCCAACCCAAACCATTCCACGAGTCTATGTTTTGTTCACGTTTTCCCCAGGTGAATATTTATAAGATAGGTTTAATGTCAACACAGCTTCGAGCAAACCCAGAGAGCACATCAGACAATCTGAGGAGCGCACATTAAGCGCTGAGATTCCGAGGGAGATCTCGAGAGAAATAAGCAGCAGAATTAATTTACAATGCCATTGTGTTTTCCTGAATAATATAGCCTGTTCTATAGAAGGGCCTGTTTAAGTATTTTCCCTTTCCTGCAGCCTGCAGAACATAAAGTTTGCAAAGCATTCTTCTCTTTAAAAGCCCTCTCTGGCGTTTTGTATTGCGCACAAAGTCTGAATTTCTTCTACAATTATTCAGATAATTTATCTACCCAAAGAGTAAAATGGATCATTTCTCAGCTCTGAAAATACCAGGGCTCCATTTCAATCCAGGCTGTTATTTCCTTATCTACCCAAAAAAAAAAAAAGGCAACTGAAATCATTATCTACTTGCTACAAAGAGACTTCAACTTCCTAAAAAGCTGAGATAAGTAAAATCGCTGCTCTCCCAGGCCTGCTTGAAAGCAAGGAAGGTACATTTCCTATTTAAAGGTGAAGCTTCTACTTTCACCCCAAGGGCTTTACATCCTCCTCTTGATGTATTAATTAAAGCACATCGACAGTGAATTTTTAATTATCTCCCTAATAAAGGGCGGGGCAAGGAATGAAATGGTCTCTTCACAAGCGTCTGTGGGCTCCGTGGGACG
Organism: Eubucco bourcierii; assembly: GCA_013396675.1. Lineage (NCBI taxonomy): Eukaryota > Metazoa > Chordata > Aves > Piciformes > Ramphastidae > Eubucco > Eubucco bourcierii. The sequence continues at coordinate 11,116 of VWZE01008245.1, forward strand.
CGGCACCGATCCCGCAGGAAGCAAGGCTGCGGCTGGCTGGGCAGGCTGATGGGCAGGGAGCAGATGGCTGTCTTGCACTCCTCCCTCAGCTAGCATTGCTGCAAAAGGCTGCAGCCAGACTTGGTCATGCAGAGATAGAAGGCTGCTATAATCCTGCCACTGACAAACAGGGAAATAGAGGAAATGGTTATGTCTTTTGGGGGTTTTCTTAGGTCAGGTTTTTATTCTCTCTTCCCTGCATCCATTTATGCTCCTCTGCACTCCCAGGCCAAGAGGGAAAGGACAGCACATCTGAGGCACTCATAACATGGTTTGGGCTGGAAGGGACCTTAATGCTCATCTAGTTCCAGGTTGGAAAAAGACCTCTAACATCATCAAGTTCTACCTTTTACTCAATACCTCCATGACCACTAGACCATGTCCCAAAGTGCCACAGTTACTTATTGAACACCTCCAGGGATGGTGACTGCACCACCTCCCTGGGCAGCCTGTTCCAATGTCTGACCACTCTTGCAGTGAATATCCAGCCTAAACCTTCCCTGAGGCAGTTTGAGGCCATTACCTCTTGTCCTGTCATTAGTTATCTGGGAGAAGAGACAAACACTGGCCTCACTCCAGCATACTTTCAAGTAGCTGTAGAGAGCAATGAGGTCTCCTCTCAGTCCTCTCAGATGAAGAGGCAGCATAAATAATACTTTCAATATATTTAATGATTAGAAACCCTGTGGTATTTTCCTGTTTAGCCAAAATTTGCCTTAAACCAGCACAAATTAAGGAGGCAATAAAGTATTTTAACATTTTCATTGCTATGGAGACATTATTGTCGTGCAGGTTATGATGGGCATGAATCAAATTCACCTGCAAACTCACAGTAGCTTGTAATTAAATAGCTGATTTTATAGGCAGTGCAGGGCAGAGATTTATTGTGTGTGCACTGTCCTGGCATGTGTGCAGCCTCCCATGCAGACCTGCACGCTACAGGCAGTGCAAATCTCTGGGTTTGTACTTAGCATTGGAAGTGATGAAGCCACCCACGGTTAGCATTGCCCTATGGAAGGAGAACAGCCAAGACCAGGGGATGGCTGACCTTGGCCTGCCGAGGCCATCCAGTTCTGTGTGCCCACAGAGAATGCACTGGAAGGCAAACATTCCTGGTTTGGTTGGTCCTGGCTGGCCATGGCTAACTCCCAGCTGCTCAGAGGGGGCTTGTGTGCCAACAGCAGCAGTACCTGGAGCAGGTGAGAGCGCAGGGCGGCCACTGCCCAACTCAGTAACACCACAGTAACACATTTGGATCATGCATCGTGGTCTTGAGTTGCCAAACTCCCTCATGGCAGGAGAGGCAGAGCAGAGCCCTTCCGTCGGCTCTGCCGCCTGCTTTCTTAGCCCTGTGGCACAGGCAGCACGGGAGGGATGCGACGAATCCTCGCAGCTGTGTTCTGCTCGTGGCTCCTGCAGCCACTCGGCGTCAGAGCAGACATTTCCCTGTCTCGTCTGTGTCACGGGGCCAGACAGAATGGGAGAACAATCATGCCAGATAAGGAAGGGAGGTCACAGTGTGTGCTGCCAAGGACAGCAGCTGGTGCCAAAGCAGAGGCAGCGGTCACTGCCCTGTAGCTCGCAGCAGGCGGGACGCTGGCCGCGGCGGGGAGGCAAAGTGTGGGTGGCTCACAAAGATCATTCTGCTCCCACAGAGAAAGCAGCACAGAGGCATCAGCACGCAGCAAAGGGCACTTCCACTACAAGGGCAGAGGCAGCTGGAACGAAGTCACAGAGCATCCTTCAGGATCTACAAAGTCCTTCCTCTCCAAACTGTGCTGCGAGCAGGAATGTCTGCAGCCTTACAAAGGCAGAGAGACCATCAGACCACGGATCCTTCCAGCTAAGTTCAAGCCACAGCTATGAACCCCTATGTGAGCTCAGGGAGACCTCCAGCTTTCTCACAGAACCACCTTTTCTTCTCCAAAGAAATGCCAGACAGGGTGAGTCCTTCTCTCCCCTGAGAGGGAAGCAGGTACACTAAGTACCTGTGGACTCAGCTTTCCCTCTAGTCACAGCATCACAACACTGTTTCAGCTGGAAAAGACTTCTGAGATCGTCAAGTCCAACCATCCACCTAGCATCCCCACGGCCATTAATCCACATCCCAAAGTGCCAAGGCCACAGGTTCCTTGAACACCTCCAGGCATGGTGACTCCACCCCCTCCCTGGGCAGCCTGTGCCAATCCCTGGCCACTCTTGAAGCAGAGAAATTTTTCCTGATATCCAGCCTAAACCTTCTCTTACACAACTTCAGGCCATTTCCTCATGTTCTATCACCTGATAGTAGGGAGAAGAGCCCAGCCCCACCTCACTACAACCTCCTTTCAGGGAGCTGTAGAGAGCAGTGAGATCTCCTCTCGTCCTCTTCTCCAGGCTAACCAACCCCAGGTCCCTCAGCTGCTCCTCCCAGCCCTGCTCTCCAGACCCTTTCCCAGCTTTGCTGCCCTTCTCTGGACACAAGTTACTTCAGCTGATCTTAAAGCAGCCAAGATTTAGATCTTGAGCAACTGATCACTCCACTCTGACATGAAATTACACTATTAGTAATGTCCTACACTTGTCACCCACTGAAGTGCCAACCTTCTGACAGCTGAATTGTTGAGGCTGTGTCAATAAGTGACATCGATAATTTTCTTTCTTCCTTGTAGTGCATCCGTTGGTTGCTAGGCAAACTTTTTGTCTCAGCATTGCATTAGGTGAAGAGGTGCAAACAGACCCACGAAAAAAACCAGCAGATGGAGTCCCCCTTCCCCACGGCAGTCTAACAGAAAATCATTTACAAAAGCAGGGTGAAAGAGAGTATGAATTGCTAAGGAATTCAAAGAGGAGAAGATGAATTATGTGTTCTTTGGCTGAGTTCTACACAGCAAAATATTTATCAGAAACTTTGAAACAGTAGTTTCTTCCTGAAAATCCAAAGCAAACCCTGACTATCTGCCAGCTTCCATCTCAATCCTTCCAAATCACTGAGGACCAGCACAGTTGCATCAGCATCAAAGGGAGTGCTTGGGAAGTGTGGTGCCACTCGTGGCAATCCAGCTCCTGCTTCTGGCTGGCATTTACTCTGGGATATGGATTTAAAGCTAAATCATTCATTTTCAGCCATCTCTTCATTCCATGCATCCAGCTAAAGTCACCTGAATAGCTCCACCCTATTCATGCCAAGAATCAGAGTGCCAGATTGGGAGGGACCCCAAGGGTCATCTGCTCCAACCTTTCTAGGTAGCAGTGGAGCTGCAATGAGCTGTCCCAGCACCCTGGCAAGCTGAGGCTTTAAACTGAGCAATGCAGAGGACTCCACTGCTTCCCTTGGGAGATGACTCCAGTGTCTGACTGTGCTCATGGGAAACATTTTCTTCTAGACTCCAGCGGGAATGTCCCCAGCAGTAACTTGTCCCCATCACCCCTTGTCTGTTCCATGGGGCTCCTGGTCAAAAGGGAGTCTCCATCCTCCTGGTAGCCTCTCTTTCTGTACTGGTCCATAGCAACAAGGTCTGCCCTGAGGCTTCTCTTCTCACAGCAGGACAGACCCAGCTCTCTCAGCCTTTGCTCACAAGGCAGGGCTGCCAGGGCTGCCAAGCCTCTGAGCATTCTCCTGGCCCTTCTCTGGAGACTCCCAGCCTGTGCTCACATTTTAGGAGGATGTGCACAGTGCTACAGCTCCACGGCCTGAATGGAGACTCTGTCAAGTGGCAGAACAGAAACCAAAGACCTGTAATTAACCCCATTCACCCAAGCCACTCTGCAGGCCAGCAGCTCCTCTCCTTCCCTTTGCCTGGCTTTAGATAAGACACACAGCCTGCCTCAAGCTCTCACTGGTTACTGCACCACCTCAGCATCTGTTGATAACCCCTCCTAGACTTGGAGGGAGAAATCTATCTCCTTTTCTTCAGAAAGGAGATTAAAGGATCAAAAACCTCTTACTACCTCCCACCAGGGGGTTGGCTAACACCCTGATGAAATATTCCTTTTCTTGCAACTCTATGAAGATGATTAATCCTTTCCCACCACGTCTGTGCCACCCAGGAGCCACTCCAGCCAGCCCCTGCAACCCCCAGCACCACCAAGCACTCTGCAATCGGCCTGGCTGCAGGTTGAAGGGATTTTCTCTCTGCCCTGTGCTGTGAACAGCTCTTGCTCTTCACTTCCAACACATCTGAAATATTTAATGACTATTTCAAATGGGCACCAGCGTTTAGTTTGCCTCCTAAAAACCAGGGAGGAAAACATATGGGTAATAGGCAGCTTGTTTTGCAAAACAATAATGAGGCATCTGCTAACTTCTCCAGGAAAAGAAATGAAAGCTGAGAGGATATTTTATGGAACTTGGAAGGGTCCGTGGGATGCTGCACTGTCATCCAGCATGTGTCTAAGCACACACAGCCTCCCAGCACAGCTTGAGGAAAGGCATTTGCCGTTTCACCGTAAATCGCTGGCAAGCACAGCAGAAGGCCACTCTGCTCCCACCAGCAGGCATGGGAGCCAGCCCAGGCACAGGATTCTGCTGCTGCACATGCAGGGCAAGGCTTGGCACACAGCTGCAGCCAAACCCTACCTGCCTTGTGCCATCACACAGCCAGCCCAGGCACAGGATTCTGCTGCTGGACATGCAGGGCAAGGCTTGGCACACAGCTGCAGCCAAACCCTACCTGCCTTGTGCCATCACACAGCCAGCCCAGGCACAGGATTCTGCTGCTGGACATGCAGGGCAAGGCTTGGCACACAGCTGCAGCCAAACCCTACCTGCCTTGTGCCATCACACAGCCAGCCCAGGCACAGGATTCTGCTGCTGGACATGCAGGGCAAGGCTTGGCACACAGCTGCAGCCAAACACTACCTGCCTTGTGCCATCACACAGTCAGCCCAGGCACAGGATTCTGCTGCTGGACATGCAGGGCAAGGCTTGGCACACAGCTGCAGCCAAACCCTACCTGCCTTGTGCCATCACACAGCCAGCCCAGGCACAGGATCTGCTGCTGGACATGCAGGGCAAGGCTTGGCACACAGTTGCAGCAGACTCCCACCTTTGTTCATAGAATCATGGAATGTTTGGGGCTGGAAAAAACCCTTCAAGATCATTGATTCCAACCAGTCTCTAACTTTGCCAAGGTTAGTGGTAAATTATGTCCCTCAGTATCACATCTCTGCCTCTTTGAAACACCTCCAGGCCTGAGTATTTAACTGCCTCCCCGGGGATCCTGTTCCTGTCTTGGAGAACCCTTTCAGGGAAGAAGTTTCTTCTAAGATCCAACCTCAATGCTCAGAAAGATGAAGGCTCTAAGAGAGAAAGAGTAGAAAGGAGGGAAAGCAGCTGGGACAGAGATGAGGAAGGATTTTGCAGGTAGCCCAGCAGCAAGAAGTGAGTCCATACTGAATCACTGTGGCATCGAACCCCTCACATGCCAAGGGGTTCTTTCCTGCTGGGGTAAGACACCTGTCCTAAAATTCAGCTTTGCCACCTTCCACATACTGCTTTTCTTAGCTATAAGCATGTAGAAAATGGCAAACTGAACAAGCCCCACATGTTCTGCAGCACATATTGCTCACACACACCTATCAGGCAGCACAGCCTGAGCCATACCTTCACACTGCTGTAACAAAGCCAGGATTTGCCTTAGCAGTGTAAGCAGAGAATGCTAATTAGAGACCTGCAAGACATTTCGTACCCAAGCTGCTATAAAACACTGGGAAAAGGATCAGTGCTGACAGAGGGGAGATGCAATCAGAATCCAGTCGGCAAGGACATGATCAAAGCTAGGACAAATAGACTGCAAGTAGTGTGTAATGTGCAAACAGCTCTAAGGTATGCATAAGGTTCTGTGAAGCATCCTCACAGCAGGAGGCTGCAAGCACATTTGGCTTGGCCTAATTCACCAACATATCACAGCCAACTAAACAAAAGCATTTCTGAGAGACAGGCAGGTTCTGCTGGGCTGGTCTAGCACTAGGCGAAGAAATTAAAAAGCTGTTCTCCATCCTGCAGGCAGCATCCATCCACATCTTCCTTACACTTTCAG
>VWZE01008245.1:17945-29296 GCA_013396675.1 Eubucco bourcierii
AGGAGGACAGCCCAGCAGCAGGCTGCAGCTTGGCCCTTAGGAGGACAGCCCAGCAGCAGGTTGCAGCTTGGCCCTAAGGAGGACAGCCCAGCAGCAGGCTGCAGTTTGGCCCTTAGGAGGACAGCCCAGCAGCAGGTTGCAGTTTGGCCCTAAGGAGGACAGCCCAGCAGCAGGCTGCAGCTTGGCCCTAAGGAGGACAGCCCAGCAGCAGGTTGCAGCTTGGCCCTTAGGAGGACAGCCCAGCAGCAGGCTGCAGTTTGGGTCCCCATTTTCTGACCCCTCACAGCTTAGCAAGGGCAGCTGTCATAATTAGCTCACATTCCCTACTGCCCTGGGCCAAGCTGGCTGCAAGGCAGAGTCCCCATCCCGTGGACTCCAGCAAGCATCTCAGATGCCTTGAGTTCACCTCCATCTGAGCTGAAGAAACATTTCCCTTTCTGGTGCAGCAATCCTCAGTAACACTGTGCCTCAGGTGCTCTTCAAAGCAGCTGCTCTGCCCTAGTTCCCCTCAGGAAATCTCCCAGAGCAGCTGGGGAACAGCACAAGGGAACAGCCACTAGCTGGCACCTGGGGTTAAGGGTAACTTCAGCCAGGGGGGATGACCCCAGCTGTCAGCCTGGAGCTGCTGCCACAGGACTTGCCCTGAGTTGCTCTACCTGCTCTCTCATCAAGTCCAACACCACCTTGGCCATCAAACCCTGTCCCCAAGTGCCATGGCCACAGGGTTCTTGAATGCCTCCAGGGACGGGGACTCCACCACCTCCCTGGGCAGCCTGCGCCAGTGCCTGACCACTCCATGCCCTTCAAAAATTAGGAGAGCGAAAGGGGCACTTGTGAAAATTTCAGCCTTAACCCAGAGCAGCCTTCTGCACGAGAAGTCTGTGCAATGCCTAAGCCTGCAGACTTCCAAGGAAGAATCAATTATTAATAAATTAATGCAATGAGAGCTGCTGTTTTCCTTCTCCTCACAGCTGTCAGGGAGGCACAGATGCAGCACCGCCTTCTGTAATTGGAATCTTTATTTTACAAACAGTGCAATAGACTGTGTTTTATCTCCTTTGATCCCTCTGCAATACAAACAAGGCTCACTAATCAAGGCTCCTTCCCCTCTGTTTGCCCTTCAGATGCTGCAGAGAGCCTCTTCCTGCCGGATGCTGTCGTTCTGTGCGTGGCACAGTGCAAACCTGTGCGATACAGCAGGCAGTACAGGCAGGTTTTGTCCTGACTTTAAGGTGTCTCTAGTGCCAACTGGCAGCACATTCCAGCCAGGCCAGGTGCTATTCTCCTACAGACACCATAAAGCACCACCAATTAACACATCTATCAGCAGAGTTCCTTTGTGCTTCTCGGTGCTGCTGGATTTAAATACACCGCAGAAGAGTGGTACACAAAAACCTATCCAGCTGGCAGGCCTGAGGCATGAACAGAGCAAAGCAGCTCTGTTACACCACAGAAGGGGGGAAGCAGAAGCAGCTCATAACCCTGTGCAAAGCCTTTCAGTCACAGCCTGAGCAGAGGCTCTCCCTGCCTGACTCTTGTACCTGCAGAACACCAGCTAGAAACTTCATCAGATCTTACCTAGTTAGGGCATTTCTGTCAACCTTCCAACCACAACACTTCTGCCTTTTCCTGAGAAGTGCCCTGAAAAAAGAACAAACTCCTTTTGCCCAGGGTAGCTACAAATGTTAACAAGCTTTTCTTGTTGGTATGCTTTCTTTAGGAGCCAGGATGTCCCAGAACTGTGCAGCAAGGAGGTAAATCATGAACAGCCTTAGCTTGCATGGTAATAGGTCTGACTTAAACATCACTTCCTAAGTCATAGAATCATAGAATGGTAAGGTTGGAAGGGACCTCAAGGATCATCCAGTTCCAATCCCCTGCCATAGGCAAGGACACCTCCCACTAGCACAGGTCACTCAAGGCCTCCTCCAACCTGGCCTTGAACACCTCCAGGGAGGGAGCAGTCACAACCTCCCTGGGCAACCTGTGCCAGTGTCTCACCACCCTCACTGCAAACAACTTTCTCCTGACATCCACTTTCAATCTCCCCTCTGACACTTCAAACCCATTGCCCCTTGGCCTGGCATTGCAAGACCTTGGCAATAGTCCCTCCCCAGCCTTCCTGGAGCCTCCTTCAGATCCTGGAAGGCTACTCTAAGGTCTCCTGGCAGCCTTCTCTTCTCCAGGCTGCAGAGCCCCAACTCTGACTGTTCTCACAGCAGAGCTGCTGCAGGCCTCTCAGCATCTTCATGGCCTCCTCTGGACCCGCTCCAACACTTCCATGTCAAGTTCACATCCACTGAGTGTGTTTCCTTAAAATGTGGTTGAGCAAAGACATCTCATAGAAAAGACTTTTAGAGTCAAGACATTTCGTGAAAAAGGTTTTTTTCTCTGTGTCCTTTTTGCCCACTTACTCTAGCTTGTTCTAGGGGGGGGGCAGGAAAGATGTCAGCTTAAAATTCCAAAAGATAAATGCTTAATAGTCAGAGACAGCAGGGCAGGGCAGGAGCTGGAGACAGCTGGGCACTGGGGACAGAAGGAAAACAAGACAACAAAAACCCCAAAACCAACAAAACAAGCAAATGAAAAAAAGCAGAAATCAACAGAAAAAGGAATGAAAACTAAGGAAAAAAAGAAAAAAAGGTTTTCTACACACAGCACAAAAACAAACCCAAATGAGTTGATAAGAAAACAATATACTGGAGAAAGAGGGAAACAGGCACTCACTTGGCAATCAGCAGTGGCAATGGAGTCAGAAAGACAGGGGAATAAGGACAGATGGGTTGAAGAGCCAGGAAAAGAGTGTGAGCAATATGAGGAGTGGGCACTGCCATTGGAGAGAGCTGGGCACTGCCACTCGAGAGAGCTGGGGAATCTATCAGGCTTGCAAGGGAGCTGAGCACCTGTAGCAGAAAAAGCCAGAACTACCTCTAGGTAAGTGAGGAGCAAAGGTTATGTTTGGAGACAAACCACTTAGAGAAAGGGCTCATTTGAAAGGAAGGAGCAATTGGGTAAGGGAACAGAAGAACCTCTGGCCAAGAAGCACATCAAAGGAGGAATTGGGTAAGGGAGCAGCAGAACCTCTGTCCAAGGAGCACATCAAAGGAGGAATTGGGTAAGGGAGCAGCAGAACCTCTGTCCAAGGAGCACATCAAAGGAGGAATTGGGTAAGGGAGCAGCAGAACCTCTGTCCAAGGAGCACATCCTCTGCCTGCCCTTAGCACAAAGAGCTGCATTGCTGTGGGCATTAGAGGAAAGTGAAGGAGCAAGCTGATGAGAAGAGTGGCCACATTCTGCTGTTAGTTCAGCTTGTGCAAGCATCCTGGAAGCCTGCAACCCAAGCCCATCAACTCTTTCTCCTCAGGGTGTGAGCTGTGGCACAGGCAGCAGAATAAGCAGATTTCTATTCCTTATGCAGAGGTTTGGCAGAGGAAGGTGGAGCTGACCTACCACTCAGCCTTGCAGTGGTAGAGAGCTGACTGCTCTCTCTGCCCACACAGGGAAGTGGCAGAGCCTCTCTCCAGCAAAACCAGACTCAGGCCCACCAGCTGCCTGTGCCCTGGGTGTGTGCCCTGCCTCCCCAGCCATCTTCCTTCCCTCTCGAAGTGGTGGAAAGAAATCGAGCGGCAAGGAAATGAGGAGGCTGTGGATGGGAGTCTGCATTCTCTACCTAAATCCCAAGAGTTCAAAAGCTTTCAGCTGCATCCTATTCACATCTTTTCCTTGTCAGACATCCCTTGACAAGAACAGAGCCTGACAGGAGGGGAGGAAGAAGGAAATTACATAAGCAAAACAAAGTGTAATTAAATTCCCACTGCAGAGGAGCAGATCGGGGCTTGGCTGTTACTTTCCTTCACTCTGTCATATTCTGGACTGTTCTTTAAGGAAAAAGCTGCTCAATGAAACCAAAAGGGCAGCTCAAGGTTTCCTTTTCCTGAGGAGTGCCATATGCCTGCTCTCTTTTTTCACTCCTGCTGTCTCATGCCATCCTTCCTACGACGAGCACTGACTGGGTGAAGCACAAAGCACACATTTTGAAGGCACTAAAAGGACTCCACCAAAGCCATGGTTGAATTATGCAGGAGGAAATGTTGCTTCCACCAAGTGTCAGCCTCCCTGGGGTTTAGTCCTCAGCTGTCTCAGCAATGGCTTGCAGCAGGAACAAAATGCCAGCTGACTGATACTGTTAGCATTCCTGAGGTATCTCATCAATCACAGCTTCAGCCTTTCCCAGTGAGCAAGGCAGGAAAACGAGGCCATTCCTGCTCCTCTGGTGGGTTTCAGTGGCTCCATCACTCTGATTTACTGACAGGTGCCTCGTGTCTCCCACTGCACACCTTCTAAGTGCAAACTCCTTTTGATTTAGCACACAGACTGAGCCCTTACCCCATCTCACTTTTCTGATTGGAAAAAGGCCTGAGGGAAATTGGAGGAATAATTGTCCAGGCTCTCTTCTTCCAAAATAAAGCTGAGATGTTCTGAGAAAGCACCCAGAGGATGGGGGTGGTATGTGAAATTCTCAACCCTGCCTGAAGAAGGAAGAAGAGTAAGAGGTTCTAATAAGAACATCAAGTAGTATCATACATCAAGTAGTATCATACAGTGCCACATGCAGCTGGAGGCCAGTCACTAGTGGAGTGNAGAGGGGAAACTTGATCAGCTCCAGGTACTTTCTCTGCAGGTACAACATCATCCTGGAGTACTTAAAGAGACCAAGACAAGCTTGGTTCAGCTAAACCAGACTGGATGTTTAAAGAAAATAAGGTGCAAACTCCTGAGCTATGAGTGTCCTCCACAGCCCATGTCCCATGAGAGGGTTTCTGCACAACAACAGTTCTGCTCAGGTTTTTTGATACAATATAATCCCACCAGCACAGGTCGCTCAAGGTCTCATCCAGCCTGGTCCTGAACACCTCCAGGGAGGTTGTGGGGCACAGAAGCACCCAATGTGCTGTGCCAGGGAGGTTGCCCACAGGTTGCCCAGGGAGGCTGTGGAGCACAGAAGCACCCAACGTGATCTTTGATCACGTTGGGTGCTTCTGTGCTCCACAACCTCCCTGGGCAACCTGTGGGCAACCTCCCTGGCACAGCACATTGGGTGCTTCTGTGCCCCACAACCTCCCTGGAGGTGTTCAGGACCAGGCTGGATGAGACCTTGAGTGACCTGTACTAGTGGGAGGTGTCCCTGCCTCTCAAAGTCTCATCCAACCTGGCTCACCACCCTCACTGCAAACAACTTCTTCCTAACCTGGTTTCTAAGCAATGCTGGAGCTGACTGATAGCAGGCTGGACAGGGACAGAATTCTGCTCAAGAAGCAGTGGGTTTGGGTCAGTTTGGCTATCACAGAATGACTTCTCATTATTTGAGCCACAGTTAATTGATCTTATGGAGGAAGGCATTGGCTAGAAATTATTTGAGCCACAGTTAATTGATCTCATGGAGAAAAGCATTGGATATGATATTGCAATGCCCTTAATGACAGAGATTTTTGGGAACATTGTGCCATGCCCTTCAGGGAAGGCTTTGCACAGGAAGTCAGACAGATGGCCAGGCGACTGCAGAGCCATAGTTTATTCACTCTGTGAGTCACTAATGAGCAGACTCCCAGTCAGTTTTACTCACAGCTCCTAGCTGTCCTGCTCCAAACTGCACATGCAGTTGCTTCATCCCTGCACTCAACTGCTCACCCTTCCACCTGCCATAACCCAGAGCCCTGCGTGCCACCAGCCAGTGCAGCAGCAGCATAGAGGGCAGAAAAAAGCTGCCATGCTGCTGTGCACTCAGCAGGTGCAGGAGCTGGTCAAGAACTTCATCTTTTGTGTCCACAAATCCCCAGGCAGTCAGAAGACAGCTTTCCAAAGCCTGTCTTCTGGTCTTTAGACATTCAGTCATTCCAGGATAAAAAGATGAGCCCTTAAAGAGATGCTGCACTAGTTAAGAAGGTCTAAGGAATGCCGTGGGCAGGGACACCTCCCACCAGCCCAGGCTGCTCAAAGTCTCATCCAACCTGGCCTTGAACATCCCCAGGGATGTTGTGGAGCATAGAAGACCTCCAGGCAGGTTGTGGAACACAGAAGACCTCCCTGGGTAACCTGTGCCAGTGTCTCACCACCCTCACTGCAAACAACTTCTTCCTAACCTGGTTTAGGTTGGAAGGGACCTTCAAGTACATGCAGTTCCCTCCCCCCTCTACCATGGGCAGGGGCACCTCCCCCTAGCCCAGGATGCTCAAGGCCTTGAACACCTCCAGGGAATGGCATCCACAACCCCCTTGGGCAACCTGTGCCAGTATCTCCCCACCCATACTGTCAAGAGTTCCTTCCCAATCTCCAGCCTAAATCTCCCCTCTTTCCTACCTGTTTTTTTTCCTGCCTGTGAGGAGCAGGCAGCTTTTCCAACCACGTTCACAGTCCCCCTCAGGTCAGGGTGATGTGACCTAGTGGGAGGTGTCCCCTGCCCAGGGTAGCAGGGTTGGAAGGTCCCTTTAAGGTCCCTTCCAATCCAAACCATTCTATGAAGCTATGAACCTACAACCCCTCCAAAGAGGGCAGCTTGATGCATACTGCAAAGCTTCTGGCACAAATCAGAGTGGCACAGAAACATCACAGAAATATTTTCCTGCTGCACTCTGTTGGCATCTCCATGGCTGTATTTTCTCTCCTTAGACACAAGCATAATGGAGAACACATAAAGGAATGCACAACGATTAGAGATATTTATATGCATCCTGCTCATGAGAGATCATGCCTGTAACTCAGAGGACAGGAAGCCACCAAATTATGAAGGTCTTCCTACCACTGCCATTTATAATCCAATGGAAATCCATTAGGGTTTTATTTCTGGTGTTACAAGAGGTAATTTGTGATTGTCTGCATATCACTGCATGGTTTAGAGAATCATAGAATCAAGCAGGTTGGAAGAGAGCTGCAAGCTCACCCAGCCCAACCTAGCACCCAGCCCTAGCCAACCAACCAGACCATGGCACTAAGTGCCCCAGCCAGGCTTGGCTTCAACACCTCCAGGGACAGCAACTCCACCACCTCCCTGGGCAGCCCATTCCAATGCCAATCACTCTCTCTGCCAACAACTTCCTCCTAACATCCAGCCCAGACCTCCCCTGGCACAACATGAGGCTGTGTCCCCTTGTTCTGTCCCTGGGTGCCTGGCAGCAGAGCCCAACCCCAGCTGGCTACAACCTCCCTTCAGGGAGCTGCAGAGAGCAATGAGCTCTGCCCTGAGCCTCCTCTTCTGCAGGCTGCACACCCCCAGCTCCCTCAGCCTCTCCTCATAGGAGATGTACTCCACACCCCGATCAGTTTTATGGCCCTCCTCTGGACCTGCTCCATCAGGTCCAACACTTTCTTTCCAGTGTTGAGGGCTCCAGAGCCCTCCATCCCAGACCCAGCACTCCATCTGAGTAACATCACTATAAGAGGAGAAGAATTAATGTCAGACTCTTGTATTGCCTGACTGTCATGGAAGGCTAACAGGCTAAAACATGGTCTGGCTTGCCTCACCCTTCTGTTGATGGGGGAAGCAAGGGCCAGAGGAAAACAAAGGCTTGGGCCATTAAGTCCCCTCCCAAAGTGAGAAACAGGTACCCAGAGGTGTTTAGGTACTTGTTAGCATCTCACCCAAATAAGGGCAAGCAAGCCCTGGTTTCACCCAACACAGGCAGCCTGGCAAATGCCATTGTGATTGGTGAATCTCTGTGGCCAAAGGAGCCTTTGCACTCAGGCACATCACATAAATGGAGCTAAGCTGCAAGCAGCTGTGCTGCTGCCTCTGCCTCACTGCTCCACATCAGTATCTGCTCCTCTGCTCTGCCTCACTGCTCTTGGCTCAGCATGGTCTCTTCTGCCTTATGCTTCAGACCAGCTTAGCCCTGATGGTTTGGGCTTGAACTACCTGGAAACTGAAGTGCCTCAAGTTTACCAGGAGAAGGCATTAAGTGCCTCACACCGTGGTGAGAAGTGCCACCCAGACTGTGTTCTCTGCACCAAGAGGAACCAGGATCAGGTCAGAGATCCTCTGCCTCTTTACCAGCACCCTGCTACAGCCTGGGAAGTTCTAGAAGCCTCTCAATGGCTACCAAGACGCTGAGCAGTCCCAACACTATACATAAGGACTATATATAAATTCTACTCCACTGCCATGAGTAGCACAGACATTCCCTAGGGCTCCAGGCTGCCTATTTACAAGTGGGGCAGAGCCATTTTGTGGCTAAACCTCCTCCAATTCTCTGATTCTCCTAAATGAATGAACTGCCCATAAGCATCCTTGTGAAGATTTGCCTGATCAAATTAGAACCCAAATGTAACTGGTTTGGATATAGTTTGTGGGTGGGGCTTTTTGGAAATAAAATAACTACACATTTCATAATTCCTGCCTTGTTAATTGCCCCAACTGAGTCACTGACTAGATGGGATTTGATGAGTTAGTTAAGAGTCCTACTTACTATCTTCTAACTATAAATGATGTAGCATTTGTGCTAACAGCTATCCTGTACCCTCCACAGAAGCTCCAAGCCACTCCTGAAGGCAGGACATGATCTGACTGTTCTGTTCTCACTGTTACTGCTGGGCTTGTCCTTCTTTCTAAGGACAAGAGTTCTGCTACCTCCATTTAGTTTCTTAGCACAGCAGCACTATGGTCTTCACACTTTGCAAACCTACCCTATCTTAATTTTCAGACTCCTCCGTGCCCAGTGCTAAGGACAGCATCACCACGTTCTGGTTACACTCCACAAAGGCTGCAGGATCTGTGCTCTGCTGCAGGGCTACCTTGCTGTGGGTGTGAGGATTTCAGAGGAGACCCATAAAAACTGGCAGCTAGCTAAACTTTCTCCATCCTGACCTCACAAGGAGTTCAGTTTCACCTGCAGCAGAGCCATTTATATTGGTGGAATGTGCCACACAAGTAGAGCTGAAGTCAAATTACACTTAATAAGCCAGGCTATATTTTTAAGAGAAGATTAAATAATGGCTATAATATTTAATGTGCCACTTAACTGTCACATTAATAGCAAATCTGTCAGTGAAGATGACAGAGCTACAATGATTTAGCAGTGACCAATCCAGACCATTAGAGCTTTATGAGTGACACCAATGAACAGCATCGTGGGACCAATTCAGACCTTCTCTCACGTGGAAAATGACTCTCTTGAAATTTCTGAGCGGCCCCAACTAAACAGGACTGGTTCTGAGGCTACCCAAAGTCAGCCAAGGTAGCAGAAGACAAAGCTAGCAAGAGTGAAACACTGGTTAGAAACCCCTTGGTGTGATTCTGTGTATGGCTGTGTCACTCTCATAGTGCCTAGACACAGACAGTTCATTTCCAGCATCAAACAGGAGTCCTTCTTGGGCTCAAATGTATGAGCAGAGTGAGTTTGGTCTGATCAAAAAGTGGTTTTGACCAGAACACTTCCCTAAACCAACTCAGTGCAGGGCCCAGAAGTGCCAGAGAACAGAGAGGCCAGGACATGGGACCACAGCAGCCCAGACTTAGATGAGTTTAAGTTGCTGTGAAGCTGAGTATCTAGAATGGAAACAGCTGAGGATTGAATTCAGCTTCCACTGCAGCTGTGAGTTAGCTGCAAGTACAGCTAACTACTACCCCATGCTGTGTCTTCACACCGAAGCGTTAAGGAACAAGCTGGGGTTTATTTTTCCTCCATAAGTTATTTTATTTTATATGCCTTATAGTCTAAGTTTAACTTAACATTAAGTAACAGTTACATCTGGATTATAAAATAAAGTTATAATTTAAAATGAAATTATTAAAAATTATCTAATTTAAATGTTTTTGTTGCTGGAAAGGCAAAACCAAGTTCAGGTTTGCTTGCTGCATTCAGTGCCCGCTCTGCTTGCTCAGCAGAAGCTGAAACCCTACCTTTCTATCTTTAGCACCTACCCCAAAAATAAGATTCATGGCCACAGTGGTCTGCTCAGAAACTCAGCAGCCCCCAGTGACAGATAACCATCCACTAGGTAACTGAGAACGTCCTGTCGAGGTTCAAAAAGCGCGTTTAAGACTGCTCCAGCTTTCACCTCTCGTTCCTGCATCCTTTCCCAGCTTGTGGCTTCCCAGGAGACTCTGCCCAGTGATGGATTCAATGTGCTTTTGCTCCTTCATTCATCACCGTAGGTGGGGTACATTTTTTAAGCACTGGAATGAGAGTTGGTCAGCACAAAACTGCGTGCAGAGAAAATAAACTGTGCTGAAAACAGAGCCCAGAGAAGTGTGCAAAAACCTCTGCCGCCAGACACACGACCTCGTATGGAGCAGCTCACTGCAGCTGCCTCTCCAAAACACTGCAGTCTCAACTCCTGTTCTAATTGCCACCATGCATTAAGGACTATTAACATTAGCCTGGAATAGCACCCCAAAAAACACAATGTTTTTTCTCACCTTTGAGGCCTGTTTAGGGAAGGAAGCCAGAAAGAAACTGACTCAGTATTCAGCCTGGGTTAGTATTGTCCACACAATAAATCCAGCTTCACAGACAGAAATTCTTACAAGTGCTTTCCACAGAACCTTTGAGTAGACAATGACTTTTCTCCATATGTTTTTTACACCTCATGGTATCTACACTCTTCCTCTCAAGTCTACCACAGAAGTGCCAAGGGAGCACCACCTTTCACTACAGTTGGAGTCCTACATGTCCTATGACATGAGAGAGTTGGGGTTGTTCAGTTTGCAGAGGAGAAGGCTCTGAGGAGACCTTGTTGAGGCCTTCCAGTATCTGAAGGGGGCTACAAGAAAGCTGGGGAGGGACTTTTTAGGTAGTGACAGGACTAGGGGGAATGGATACAAGCACGAGTAGGGCAGGTTTAGATTAGATGTTAGGAAGAAGTTGTTCACCATGAGGGTGGTAAGACACTGGCACAGGTTACCCAGGGAGGCGGCGGAAGCCTCATCTCTAGCGGTTTTTAAGGCCAGGCTGGATGTGACTCTAGTCAGGCTGATCTAGCCTGAGGTGTCCCTGCCCATGGCAGAGGGGTTGGAACTGAATGATCCTTGAGGTTCCTTCCAACCCTGACAATTCTGTGATTCTCACTACTTACTTCTCATGTTAGAACCAAAATGATTTACACATCGAGTAACAAAACTACTCCTGAGATTACTGAGAACTGCCTCCAAATCAGAGGCAACTAACAACAGGGCTTGCCTTTGCACAGTACAGAGAGTCATGCTTACTACCCCACTCCTCACTTGTGGAAGACTGGACTACTTTATGTGGCCAGCAGGAGAGGGAAGGGATTCTGCCCCTTTGCTCTGCTCTCCTCAGACCCCACCTGCAGTCCTGTGTGCAGTTCTGGAGCCCCCAGCACAGGAAGGACATGGAAGT
>VWZE01008245.1:29309-40457 GCA_013396675.1 Eubucco bourcierii
AATGCCAGGACAAGGGGCAATGGGTTTGAAGTGTCAGAGGGCAGATTGAAAGTGGATGTTAGGAGGAAGTTGTTTGCAGTGAGGGTGGTGAGACACTGGCACAGGTTGCCCAGGGAGGTTGTGGAGCACAGAATCACCCACATTGCTCCACAGATCACATTGAGTAATTCTGTGCTCCACAACCTCCCTGGAGGTGTTCAAGGCCAGGTTGGATGAGGCCTTGAGTGAGCTGTGCTAGTGGGAGGTGTCCCTGCCTATGGCAGGGGGTTGGAACTGGATGATCTGTAAGGTCCCTTCCAATCTTACCCTTCTATGTACAGCTGTGACTTTGGGACAGGTCACAAAGCTCAGAGAATGCATTTTCCATCTCTAGGGTAGCTGCTGTTGCTCTGTGTGTACAAAACAAACTGACTGGTTTAAAACTCCATCTGCTAGATCTTTGCAAAAGCCCAGGACATTTTCTGCTTCAGAGCTAAAACCACCATGGCACTACTGTCACAGAAAAATGAAACCCTAAGGATGCAATCTGCCTGCTGCTCTGCATTCTCCTGTATCACGAATCTACAGGAGCTGTTACTTCACCTGCCAGTGCTCCCATTGATTGTAAGGGGACAATGGTAATGATTGTTGGGTTTTTTCCCCTACATTGTCACCAGCTCTGGGCTCCCCAGTTCCAGATGGACAGGGCTATACTAGAGTGTAGAGTCCATCTGGAGACTGTGAGGTTGATGAAGGGACTGGAACATCTGTCTGATGAGGAGGGACTGGGAGACCTGGAGCCGTTTCGCCTGGAGAAGAGGAATTTTTCAAGCAACCAACCAATTTCTCAGCTTTTTGAAGTGGTTCAATTAGATCCAGGTATGGTGGTGCAAGGGAAGGTGCCACTAAGTGCCATCAGATACACTCTGAGTAGATTAATATGTGGGAATGGAAAGTTCTCTTTCTTTCTGAATACAGAAGTGCTGCTTTGTTTTGTCCCATCCATAGAAAGGATTTCCGTCGTGTAACAAAGCCTGGGGCAGGAAGCACATTGTGTGAGGACCTGTGCTGAAATAAGGTAGGGGCTGCTGTGAAATGTTCCACCTGCACTTTTAACCTGCACTTTTTTTCACACTTCAGAAACTGGCTAGTGGGGGAACAAAGCAAAATGTAAGGCAAGGGAGAAACTTGGTTTTCCCTGTTAACGCTACTAAAGAGGAGCTTAGGTGCTGGAGGAAGGAGAAAGAAGAGTCTCATTTTAAAAATCAAGCATGCTCACTTTGCTGGCTGTTTCAGCTTCCTGCAACAGGTAAGGGCTGTGTCTCACCTTGCCTGCACCTGAATTCCCCTTCTGAGCAGCTGCTGTAACCCCAGATATGTTGGTAAGTGCTCTGCATGCTGATCTGACCTCAGCGACACATCTTCTGCCCTCTCAGCGTCCCTCCTGAGGCTGTGACACACGTCTGTCATACAGGCACAGAGTGGGAGGGACTGGAGGGACCAGTGGAGATGAATCGAGCCCAGCCCCCCTGCCAGAGCAGGGTCACCCAGGGCAGGTCACGCAGGAACACATCCAGGCAGGTCTTGAAAGTCTCCAGAGAAGGAGACTCCACAGCCTCTCTGGGCAGCCTGCTCCAAGTCTCTCTCACCCTCACAGTAATGAAGACTTTCTTCACGTAGAGGCAGAACTGAACTCCTTTCTCCAGAGCCACACCACTTCTTCTCCCCCCACCAAAGAGCAGCACCCAGGGTCAGCAGCACATTCCAGCCTGCTGACTCACTGCACTGCACTGCAGCGCACTGCCTCCTTGTTTCCAGCAAGGCAAAGGCTGGAAAACTGCTCACATTTAATGCTTACATTTCAAACACTTCTGCACTCATCTGCTACGTGCAGCCCTGGCTGTGACAATGCTGCAGAGGGGTGGTTAAAAATGGCCTGTTCCATCCGAGCCTCCCTTCAGCCAACCTCCCCAAAGAGCACAAGGAAACACGTGGAAGGCTTTTCTCATTGTGCTGCCCTACACCTGCAGGCAGGGGCCAAGGGCAGCAGAGGAAACAGCAACATTCTTCCAGAAAGTGAGTTCCTTTGGCAGGAAGCGCTGCGAGTGTCACAGACAAGGTTTTCTGCTGAGACTTTAGCCCAGATGATCACTCTAGGGCCCTTCTCTCTGCACTTGCCCCTTCTGGTCTCTGCAGCTCTGAGGAAGAAATGTGCTAACACCCAACACCAGGATGCTCCAGCAGCCCAGATCCTCACCTGCACAGAGGTTCCTCTGTGTTTGGCTTTGAGTTATCCCTGCTCTGGTTGAACTGTGCCATCTGCCAAAGGGCCTGAGCCCAGCATCTTTTGTTCCAGTTTAACTTCAGGCAGCCCTTTGGCAGCTCTGAGTTATTCTGCAAGACAAACAATATTGAGGTGCTGGAGCCTGTCCAGAGAAGGGCGACAGAGCTGGGGAAGGGTCTGGAGAGCAGGGCTGGGGAGGAGCAGCTGAGGGAGCTGGGGGTGTTCAGGCTAGAGAAGAGGCTGAGGAGAGACCTCATTGCTCTCTACAGCTACCTGAAAGGAGGCTGCAGTGAAATGGGGCTCGGTCTATTCTCCCTGGTATCAGGTGGAAGAAAGAGGAAATGGTTGAAATTGTGCCAGGGGAGGGTTAGGTTAGAGATGAAGAAAAATTTCTTTGCTGCAGGAGTGGTCAGGGGTTGGCACAGGCTGCCCAGGGAGGTGGTGGAGTCACCATCCCTGGAGATGTTCAAGAAATCTGTGGGCATGGCACTTGGGGCCATGACGGTGTGGGTTGATGGTTGGACTGGGTGATCTTAGAGGCCCTTCCCAACTCTAACAATTCTATGATGCTACCATTCCCTGGCTCTCTGACACTCTCACTTTATGCCATAGCTGCTCCAAGCACATTGGGCACTCACTGTACAAATCAGCTTTCAGAAGTAGGGGCTCTGGAAAGCCAAGTGCTTTAAAATTATGCCTTCTCTTCAACAACAAATTTTTTAAAGCTAAATCAGGAGAATTTTCTGCTGCATTAAACTCCTGACAAGCCAAAAGAGCTGCAAATCTCCTTGCAGTGATTCATAACCATTCCTCTTTCTTCTTGTTTACAGTAAATATATCTGCACACACAAGTTAATTCAGCAGTATATTTTTTCAGGAGCACACTCGAGAAGACAGATCCTAACAGAAGTGTTCATGCCCAGCCTTTGCACACCAGCAAGATCAATCAATTTTAGGACTGCACACCAGCAGGTCCTCAATTCTAGGAGGAAGTTGTTGGCAGAGAGAGTGATTGGCATTGGAATGGGCTGCCCAGGGAGGTGCTGGAGTGCCCATCCCTGGAGGTGTTGAAGCCAAGCCTGGCTGGGGCACTTAGTGCCATGGTCTGGTTGGTTGGCTAGGGCTGGGTGCTAGGTTGGGCTGGGTGAGCTTGGAGCTCTTTTCCAACCTGCCTCATTCTATGATTCCGTGAATCATTTTTCTCTTCCTCTGAACTTCCAAAGTCACTGTAAATCCTGAAAAGTCAAAGCAAGGACTCAACTGCCTTCAGCTTTCCACAGTGCTTTTCAATACCCACATTTCCTGCTCTGACATTCTGCTTGGAAGGTAGCAACTAACTCTTATTCTTAAAGTGCACAGGGATGGGCGCTGCAGAACCATTTGTATGTTGGAGATGAAATATCAGCAAAGGGAAAGTGTCCAGAGCAGATATATTTCAGCATGAATCATTAATTCCTAAAGCTTGAGCTGGTTCATTATTCATTGCCTGGTTTTCACCTCGCATTACTCCCCCAGCAGGGTTGCAATGAGATATTTACAGTGGTGGGATGGAGCTGCTGAGACCAGCCCCATGCCTCAGCACTATCAACCTGAGACATTCAAAGGGAACCAGAAGATTAAGAAACACTTTTCCACTGCACTCCATAGATCACAGGCACTGAAATATGGCACTTTATAGACTAAGTCCTTCAGTCCAGGAAAGGGCAAAGCAGCTGGGGAAGGGTCTGGAGAACAGGGCTGGGGAGGAGCAGCTGAGGGACCCAGGGGTGTTGTGCCTGGAGGAAGCTGAGGGGAGACCTCATTGCTCTCTACAGCTCCCTGAAAGGAGGCTACAGTGAGGTGGGCTTGGGCTCTTCTCCCTAGGGAGAGGAAATGGCCTGAAATTGTGCCAGGGGAGGATTAAGTTGGGTATCAGGAAAAATTTCTTTGCTGCAAGAGTGTTGCAAGGTTAGGTGCTGGAACAGGCTGCCCAGGGAGGTGGTGGAGTTCCCATTCCTGGAGATGTTAAAAAAAAAGTGTGCCCACAGCCTCTGAAGACTCAGCTTGCCAGGGTGCTAGGCCAGCCCGCTTCAACTCCACTATTACTTAGAAAGGTTAGGCCAGATGATCCTGGGGGTCCCTTCCAACCTGGCATTCTGTGATTCAGACTTCAGCCTAGTGCAAAACCAGAACAGCCTGACTACAGAGGAGACAACATCACACCAGAGAATGGCTTCCAGTGCTTACACAAAGGAACGCTGTAGCTGGCATTGCCTTCACACGTCTCAGTTTTAGGGGGGGGAGCCCTCTGCTGACTGATTTCCAAGCCATTAGGAGCTGTTACACAAACTGGCTGTGGCTAAGAGAGGCACAACGCAGACTGCAGAACAGGGACGATACGCGGGGGACTATCAGAGAGCCACTTAAACCATCTGCCTTTGCACAGCGCTTGGCAGCAGCACCACAGCCAAGGCAGCCTGGGTCCGGGGGTGCTGATGGAGTGCATGCAGATAAGGAAGAGGCACTGGAGCAATTTGCAAGGCATTAGAGCATTGGTGCTGGGGGCCGGAGCATGGAGCCAATTGCTGCAGAGCAGCTCTCTCCACCCTGCTTTTGGCAAGCACTCAGCCAGGCTCAGCCCGGCAGGCAGATCCACCAACTGCCGGTACAGAAAGCAGAGGCAGCTCCTTCCCTTTGCCCATGTGCTGCTCTAGCAAAGCAAAGCCCCAGGCTCAGAGCCTGTGCCCGTGCCAAACGGGTGGCAGCAAACTGAAGCTCGGGTCCAAAGGCTCACAGCAACCTGTGAGTCTCACACCCAGCCTGTGCTGTGCAGCAGAGCCTGGACCCCCTGTGCCGCTGCAGCCCCTCCCCAGCACCTCACACTTCAGTAGCAGGGTGGCACAGCCTCTCTCCCACTCCAGCAAACCAGATGGCAGAGAGATCTGGCCAGCCCCAACTGTGAGCTGCCAACCAGCTGCAGCTGGCACATTGTGCTGTGAGAGGGGCCACAGCCACCCAGCAGCCAGTGTGGGTGTGGGCATGCATGTGGGCATCTGCCTTCAGAGGGCACATCAAGCACTGATGGAAGATCACAGGATGTCAGGGCTTGGAAGGGACCCAAAGAGCTCATCCAGTCCAACCCCCCTGCCAGAGCAGGACCAGACAATCCAGCTCAGGGCACACAGGAACACATTCAGACAGGCCTGGAAAGGCTCCAGACAAGGAGATTCCACAACCTCTCTGAGCAACCTGTGCCAGGGCTCTGGGACCCTTAAAGTCAAGAAGCTTCCCCTTGTGTTGAGCTGGAACCTCCTGTGCTGCAGCTTCCATCCATTGCTCCTTGTCCTGTCCCAGGCAGCAGTGAGCAGAGTGGGAGCAAGTGAGATGATGCTCCTGGCACAGCAGCAGAGTGCTCCTGCCCACCCCTGTGTCATGAAACTGGAGGGAGGGATGCTCTGTGACCCCTACCAGTCTATGATTCTGTGACTTGCTGCAGGAGATTCTAACAGCAGTGGCATGGCTGGCATCTTCAGTGGCATGGAGCTGGCACCACCTGGAGTGCCACCAGCTCCGTGTGACAAGGCGAAAGACAATTCTGAAGACTTTAAGTGACATCCAGAAAAGCAATTAAGATATGAATCACTGAATCACAGAATGGAAGGGGTTGGAAGGGACCTCCCTCCCCTCCAGGGATCACCCAGTCCAGCATCCTGCCACAGAGAAGATCACACAGGAGCACATCCAGGCAGGTTTGGAAAGTCCTCAGAGATGGAGACTCCACAACCTCTCTGGGCAGCCTGCTCCTGGGATCTGTCACCCTTAAAGAAGTTCCTCCTCACATTTAGATGGAACTTCTGATGCTCAAGTTTGTTCTTGTGACCCCTTGACCTGTCACTGGGCACCACTGAAAGCAGCCTGGTGCCATCCTCCTGACACCCAACTCAAAGCACTGATGAGCATTGCTGAGATCACCCCCAGGCTGCTCTCCTCCAGACTAACCAGCCCAAATCCTCTCAGGCTTTCCTCACCACAGACAAGTTCCAGTCCCCTCAGAATCTTTGTAGCTCTTTTCATCTCAGGTCCTGCAAACACCCAGTGCAGCTTCCCTGCCAGGAGCTTGTTTTATTCCCAGGGTCACCTGGCACAGAACCAAGCACCAGTCAGACACAAAGCTTCACTGGCAACTCTGCAAGCGGAGAGGGTGCACCAGTGTGGGGAAAGACACTGAGGTGACGGTACCCCAGCACCCTCCTCAAAGCAAGACCCAGCCTCTGACCTGTGTTCTGTTGCATCTTGCTCTCTTCAACCCAAAACTGTAAAACCTGCCTCTCCAGATAAAGCTCCTTGATTAGCCACTTGAATAGCAGCACAGGGTGCTGCAGCTTTTGGGGTGCCATCTCTCCACTGGCTGGACTGGCTGTGCGGTGTGCAGCCTGCAGCTCCAGCAGCACTCTGACTTGTTCTCTCCCTTGAAGCTCTCACAGGACAGTAAAAAGCATATACCCCCCTCCCCCTCCCCAAAAAAAGTCAGTCTTTTTTGAAAGAAAAGCCAACATTACTCAATCTTTTTTCCAAGTTTCTCTAAAATATCCTGGTTTAGAGCTCCCTAGCAGACTTGTTTCTTCCAAACAACCTCAAGAGCCAGCATTGCTGAGTGCAGTGACCAAGATCCACCACCCTTGGTCACCCCAGCACTGAAGCCAGGAGTTTGCAGCTGACAGTTTCTGACCTGTTAATGAGGAGCCTGTGATATGAAAGCCAAGATCAGGATGGGTGTGCCAGTTGTGTAAATAGTGCAGGAAGGAAAGAGGAGGCCAAGTCCCTGCTCCTCTGCAGTTCCCTGTTCCTGACGCTCCACATGCAGCATGCACATGCAGCCCACACAGCCAACCGAGTCCTGGGCTGCAGCAAGAGCAGTGTGGGCAGCAGGGCAAGGGAGGGGATTCTGCCCCTTGGCTCTGCTCTCCTCAGACCCCACCTGCAGTCCTGTGTGCAGTTCTGGAGTCCCCAGCACAGGAAGGACATGGAAGTGTTGGAGTGGGTCCAGAGGAGGCCATGAAGATGCTGAGAGGCCTGCAGCAGCTCTGCTGTGAGGACAGGCTGAGAGAGTTGGGGCTCTGCAGCCTGCAGAAGAGAAGGCTTCCAGGAGACCTTGGAGTGGCCTTCCAGGATCTGAAGGGGGCTCCAGGAAGGCTGGGGAGGGACTATTGCCAAGGTCTTGCAATGCCAGGACAAGGGGAATGGGTTTGAAGTGTCAGAGGGGAGATTGAAAGTGGATGTTGGGAGGAAGTTGTTTGCAGTGAGGGTGGTGAGACACTGGCACAGGTTGCCCAGGGAGGTTGTGGCTGCTCCCTCCCTGGAGGTGTTCAAGGCCAGATTGGAGGAGGCCTTGAGTGAGCTGTGCTGTTGGGAGGGGTCCCTGCCTTTGACAGAGGATTGGAACTGGATGATCCTTGAGGTCCCTTCCAACCTTACCATTCTATGATTCTATGCTTTAGGGAGTGAGGAACCACAGCACACAAGACACCAGCAGAGTCTCCACAAGCTGTCAGAGGGAAACCTGCTCAGTCCCTCCTGCCCCAGCAGCTGCACAGCACTACCCTCCAGCACCCACTGCAGGCTCTGGTTCTGGTTATTTCGGACATTAGTGCCAGAGCCACAGACTGCTTGCACTGCAAACTGTGCCAAAACTTCAGATAGATGTTAGCCCTCTCACTCTGGCCTAACAGAGAGAGGGAAACTCTGCATCCAAACACCAGCTTCCCATTCACATGAGCAGTCAGAGGTGAAAGCTGTGTGCTATATAAATATCTACAAGCCATCAGCAGTGGTAATGAACAAAAGGAAATTCCATCAGCTCTCTCCAAATGAGAGACGAGATTGTGTTGCTTTGGGTTTCCATTTGAAGGGACATAGCAGATATGTTCTGGGGATGAAAAAGGTTTCACTGAGCTCAAGAGCTAATTTTTTTTTATCCAAAACATTCCTGGAAAGGTTTTGATCAGCTTCACACCTCCGGACTTAGACTTGCTCCTCAGAACTCCCAGCCCAGAACAAGGTCAGTGTGCCTGAGCTGGCCTGCAGGCTTGCTCGCTGGAATCCCTGGGGATTGTGTTTTCAAGGAACAAACCCAAGGGAGCCAGGATTCCTCTCTCAGTTCAGTGATGAGGCAGATTCTCCTGTCTGCAGAGCTACACAGCTTTCATACAACATGGGGCCACTTTCCACCATCTATCTTTTTCCTGCACTTTCCAAACACAGTAAAAAAAGACCATTTAGGCTCATTCCCTGCTGAGCATTTCAGAAGCAAATGCTGTAGTCATTAGTCTTTATGCAGCCAGAGGTCTCCTGTATGATAAGAGATTTGCCTGATTAAGGGGCACAGGATTTAACCCTCCATGAGAGATCCAGTTTAATGAAATGTCTGTGGTATTGCCTGAGCAGCCTGATCTAGTTAAAGAGTTCTAAAGAACCTCCCTGCTTGCTGTGGGAGGGTTGGACCAGATGACCTTTGAAGGTCCCTTCTAACCCAAACCATTCTTTGATGCTATAACAGCAGTACTCCAGAAAACATGTGTCAAAAAGTGCTATCACAAACAGCCACTTCCACCAGCTTCAACTCAAATTCCTCAGCAGCCATTTAAAGGCACCTTATAATAAAAAATAAACCCAGAGCCACGTTCTTCAGTTTAACAAACCTGACAAAAGGAAGCTGAGTCAGACTGGCTCCAGGATGTGCACCTCAATCTATGACAAAAAGGAAAACAGTTTCCAAATGGAAATGACTAAGAGCACTGCACTGCCCTGATTAAAAGTCCCAGTAATAACAACACAATGTCTTGCTCCCCACACAGAGCTCTGACTGGTGGGTTTTAAACTTAGAGAATCATAGAATCATAGAATGGTAAGGGTGGAAGTGACCTCAAGGACCATCCAGCTCCAACCCCCTGCCATAGGCAGGGACACCTCCCACTAGTACAGGTCCCTCAGGGCCTCATCCAACCTGGCCTTGAACACCTCCAGGGAGGGAGCAGCCAGAACCTCCCTGGGCAACCTGTGCCAGTGTCTCACCACCCTCACTNGGACCTGCTCCAACACTTCCATGTCCTTCCTGTGCTGAGGGCTCCAGAACTGCACCCAGGACTGCAGGTGGGGTCTGAGGAGAGCAGAGCCAAGGGGCACAATCCCCTCCCTTGCCCTGCTGCCCACACTGCTCTTGCTGCAGCCCAGCACACAGTTGCTGTCTGGGCTGCACTCACACTGCAGCCTCAACTTGAGCTTTTCATCACCCCACACCCCCAGGGCCTGTTCCTCAGGGCTGCTCTCAGCCACTCCCCACCCAACCTGGAGCTGTGCTTGGCATTGTGCCTACCCAGCTGCAGGACCTTGCACTTGGCCTTGTTGAATGCCATGAGGTTGGCCTGGGCACAGCTCTGCAGCCTGTCCAGGAAACAACTGCAAACAGGAGAGGTTTTACAATGATGGTCTGAGCTCTTCAAAAGTAGTGGCTTGGGTTTGTTTTAATAACTGAAGGAAAACTTCAGCTCTGCCCTACCATAATTCTTTGGTGTTCATAAAAGCCTGACATGAGGAGTGCTGCTGTGACTGGATTTCAGTCTTGGCAGACCTTCCCTTGCCCTGTGCCTGTAACACGCTGCTGTTAGCAAGCCAGACTGCTAGGTCTGACTTGTATGAACTGTTACAAAGGCATTCTTAGCTTTGCTGCCAAGTGCAAAGCCCTTCTCCAGCAAGAGTCCACCGTTGGGATGACTTTTTAAGCAAAGAAAACATCCTGAGCTGCAGCTGTGTCCATAGCTGTCGCTGGGCTTGGTGGCTGTGCCCCTTGACCGTGTGGAAGTTCACCATAACTAGAGTTGGTTGGAAAGCAAAGCCAAGCCCCTTGCTCACTCAGAGAGAGGCATGAGCTCTTCTGTCTCCACTCTGTGAGAGTTAGGAAAGCAATCAACTTGCTCCTGCACTGCTGGGTTCCACAAGTTCTTTAAGGAGAACTTCAGAGAGCACTCAGATGGGACAGCAAACAAGCACTACACTGAACCCCAGAACAAGATGTAACCAAAACCTCTCTCAGAAGAGTCACAGAGTCATACAGCTGCTGGGCTGGAAAAGACCTCCAAGACCATCAAGTCCAACTGTCAACCCAACACCACCGTGCCCATTAAACCACATCCCCAGGTGCCATGCCCTCAGGTTTCTCACCCCCAGGGATGGGGACTCCAGCACCTCCCTGGGCAGCCTGTGCCAGTCCCTGGCCACTCTTGCAGCAAAGACTTTTTTCCTACCCTCCAACCTAGCCCTCCCCTGGCACAATTTCAGGCCATTTCTTCTCATTCTATCACCTGATCCTAGAGAAATGAGACCAACCCCACCTCACTGCAGCCTCCTTTCAGGCAGATGTAGTGAGCAATGAGGTTTCCCTTCAGCCTACTCTTCTCCAGACTCAACAATTCTCATTTGGTAAAATCTCCACAGAGATTTCCTCATAGCCAGAGAGAAGGATTAAAGAATCCACTTGGCAGTGATGGAATCAGTAAAGCATAATTTGGAAGGGGTTGAGATGCTAAATCAGGTTCCTGGATGTGAATGAAGGTATCTTCCTCAAGGCTTGTAAGTGCTGTTCAGTGCCTCTGGAACGGAGCATGCGAAAGTGCCCTGAGAAACCTTCTCATTGCTCTCCCCAGGTAAAACACGGACATGGAAGTGTTGGAGCGGGTCCAGAGGAGGGCCACAAAGATGATCAGAGGGCTGGAGCAGCTCTCCTATGAGGACAGGCTGAGGGAGTTGGGGCTCTTCAGCCTGGAGAAGAGAAGGCTTCGAGGGGACCTGATAGTAGCCTTCCAGTATCTGAAGGGGGCCTACAGGAAGGCTGGGGAGGGATTATTGACAAG
>VWZE01008245.1:40473-65779 GCA_013396675.1 Eubucco bourcierii
GGCAGGGGGTTGGAACTAGATGATCCTTGAGGTCCCTTCCAACCTTACCATTCTATGATTCTATGATTCTATAAAACAAGGCAACTAACAGCTTACTCAGCAGGCACCTAACCAGCCCTTGCTACTCCAGGCCTGCTGCCTCGGGGCCCGTACAGAGAACACAGGGGTTTGCTCTCTGCCTTTTCTGAGCGGTGGAGGTGAAGGGCTCCCTGCTCCCCACTCTTTGTTCGGATGAGCTCAGCAGCTTGCTCCCTCCCGACATCAAAGGCTCCCCAACGGCTGGAAATGCAAATGAAGTGATCTGCAACGGTAAAGCATCTCTGGGGCAGTGGTCTGCTGTGAACTCCAGATTATCACTGAGCTGCATCCTACCAGATAACTGCCAGTCCCCTGGAAAACTCCTATCAGCATCCTCCCTGCCTCTCCTCTCAGCAACGGCACAGGAACGGCTTCTCCTGTCAGGGGACTCCACTCTAGCTGGTCTCCTTACACAAGACTTTGAGTAATGTCCCCTCATTACTTGCTTTGCTGAATAATTAACACACCTGATTTATTAAGCCATTCCTCTTTGCCACTGTACATCATAAAAACGTGGAACAGCCTAACCAGCCTCAGCCTTCCAGCAGCTGGGAAATCGATGCCATCACCTCTGCTGGACTGTGGTGACAAACAGGGGCATGAGAGAGTATTCACCATAGAATGGTTTAGGTTGGAAGGGACCTCAAATATTATCCAGCTCCAATCCCCTGCCACAGCCAGGGACACCTCCCACTAGTACAGGTCACTCAAGGTCTCCTCCAATCTGGTCCTGAACACCTCCAGGGAGGTTGTGGAGCACAGAAGACCTTCAGGGAGGTTGTGGAGCACAGAAGACCTTCAGGGAGGTTGTGGAGCACAGAAGACCTTCAGGGAGGTTGTGGAGCACAGAATCACCCAACGTGATCAAAGATCACGTTGGGTGATTCTGTGCTCCACAACCTCCCTGGGCAACCTGTGCCAGTGTCTCACCACCCTCACTATAAAGAACTTCTTCCTAACATCCAGTCTAAATCTCCCCTCTGCCAGTTCAAACCCACTGCCTTGTTCTTGTCCTGTCCTGTCTTGTCTTGCCAAACCCTTGTCCTGGCATTTAACTGGGGAACATTAGCACTGAAGGTCCTGCTTAAGATACATTAAATATTTGCCTGCTTTTATGATAACTGGTCCCAAATAAAGGGAGTTTGGAGTTGGGTCCCACACTTCCCAGATTTTCTTCTGCATTATTCAGTGAAAACCTTCCCCTGCAAGGCCAGGGAGAGACTTTCACTCACGTTCAGTCCGAGCACACAGATGAGGGTTGGAATACAGCAGGTAGCACTGAAGCATGCCCCACAGAAGGGTTTGGGCACTGTGGCTGGGTTGTGACAAAACCCACTGGCTCCTCGGCTTGGGCTCATTCAATATCTTTACTGAAGCTTGATGTGGGCAACAGCACCAGAAACACTCACGCCTGGGCTTCGGTGAGCCTTCACCAGCCTCAGCAGTGACCACAAAAGCTAAATCCACCCTGAGCGGTCTCAAGACTGAAAACTAAGCCTAACCAAGATGTCACAAACATTTTCTCCTTCTGGCAGGCTGACTTACTCCATTTTGCTTCTGAGGTTGTAATTTTACCTGAGAAAGAACCTGCCACATTTCATTTTTGCAGCCGGAGCTGACAGAGCTTTGCAGGAACACGTTCCCTGAGGGCCCCAACTTTGTTTTGCTTGCAGGTATGAAAAAAAAAAAAACCAAACCCTTAGATAGGACACTTCCAAACTGCTTTGGAAACCCTGTTTGTGCAAAACAGGCAGAGCCTGTGCTGCTCAAATATCAGACACTATTTAAAGTCCCGTTCAGATGTTTGCCAATTCCTAAAACTCTCTCCAAAACAATCCTAAATACTTTTGTATTTGTAAACAATCCCAAATCCTACTAACTTTTGTGTTTCTCTCCCAACCAATTTCCTTTTATTCAGCTCCTTCATTAGAGGCAGCAACAAATGAGTTGGTATGGCAATAATAAGGTTAAGTTTATCTTGTTTCCTCCACTCCCTTTGTCACTCTGTAACGAAGGCTTGGAACAATAACAGGATGCCGGGATACAGGACGGGAAAAGGTTGACTCCCAGCTGGAAAACCTTGGAGACTGAAGAGCTGAACACTCCCAGTATTGCTTCATGAGAAGCAGAGTGGTTTTTTCTATTTGATCTTCATTTTCTGTCTCCTGCTTGAACATTTTGGGATACTGCTGGTTTCAGCTTGCCTGCCTTGGGAACGAAGCGAAGCTCTGCCGGCTGGGGCTCGGGTAAGGGTGCATGGTTATTTGCTGTCTTCCACCTATGAACTTCATTTCAAAGGCTTTTTACCCAACCAAAACTCTCTTCTAATGCCTTAAATAACTTCAGAAATGTGAGCAGACAGAATAGGAATTGGATACATACCCACAGAATCATCTGGGCCTAACATTAATGGCACTTAAACCAAACTTAGGGCAGACAAAGCAGAGCTGCTTGCAGCTGGCACTGGAAGGGAGCCACTTCCTGGCTTTCTCAGGCTGTAGGATATTCCCAGGTTGTTTAAAGGCAGAGCCATTCTATGCTCTTTGTGTAGTATTTAGATGATGCTGTGGCTGCTCACTCACAGTGGGAAAGGGACAGGACTGATAACTGCAGGTGGCACCTCTGAAGCCTTCAGGCAGGGATTTCGTTTGCAGTGTGGGCACTTGCAGGCTTAGTGCTGCTCTGATGGGCAGGAGCATGCCCTGTGCTTGCTTCAGTGTTTGATCAAAGCAGAGGCTGCCTTGGTGTCTGTCTTTAAGGAGCTGTGACCTTCTGGTGCCAAAAGGAGGTGAAAGCCACCACCTACAGCAGCCAGCTTGGGCACATCTCTCCCGCTATGAAATCAGCTCGAGGCTTCGAGGGCAGTGTACATGAACACACAGGGGGGGACTTTGTCTCCTACTTCTCAAGTTTAAAGTGGCTCAGGTGCTGGAAGGTATCCAGAGAAGGGCCACGAGGATTAGCAGAGGGCTGAAGCACCTCTCCTATGAGGAGAGACTGAAGCAGTTGGGGCTGCTCAGTCTGGAGAGGAGAAGGCTCCCAGCTGACCTTATTGTAGCCTTCCAGTATCTGAAGTGGGCTACAAAAAAGCTGGGGAGGGACTTTTTAGGCTGTCAGGTAGTGACAGGACTGGAGGGAAAGGAACAAAGCTAGAAATGGGGAGATTCAGACTGGATGTTAGGACAAAGTTCTTCATCATGGGGGTGGTGAGAGCCTGGAACAGGCTGTCCAAGGAGATGGTGGAAGCCTCATCCCTGGAGGTGTTTAAGGCCAGGCTGGATGAGGCTGTGGCCAGCCTGATCTAGTGTGAGGTGTCCCTGCCCATGGCAGGGGGGTTGGAACTGGATGATTCTTGCAGTCCCTTCCAACCCTGACTTCAGCATCCTAGCCCTGGACCTGGCCTGGCATCCCCTTGCTCCAAAAGATTAGCAATTATGATTTTAGAAGTTTCTTGATCTCAGTGGTCCGAAAAGCAGGTTGTTTTTTTTTCCCTGACAAAGTACTTTATGAGCAGTGGCTTGATACAAGAAGTTGGTTGAAAAGGCTTTTATCTTATCCTAAAGATTGTGTAGCAAGTCCCTAGAGGTAACAAGTTTGCTGTAGAGCTTGCAGAGACAAAGCATTTATGCATAAGAGATGAAGCGATACTGCTTTCTCTGTAAGAACTCTATCCTGCAATAGCAGGGCTGTCAGCGTGCACAGCACCTTGCTGTGCTGCTTGTCACACTGTAATAAAGATAAAGGAAAGGAAGAAATGCAAGGGGGGGGGGAAAAAAAGATATGGAAGAGAATGAATTTCTGTAAGAAAACCTGCTCCATTTTTAGCTACTGAAAACAATCAAAGTTGGTTGCTACTGCAGTTAACAAAGGTGCAGTTAATCAATGTGTGCCTGCCTCCTCTGATTATAAATCATGACATCAGCATCTGTAAAAGCACAGAGTGCTACAGATGCTCATGCAGGAAAAAATGGGGGACAAAAGCAAGGATACTTCAATGATTTACAAAAGCTCCTCATCCGAGGTTAATTTGTGCCTTGGAACAACCACCGGTACAGCAGAAACAAATCACAGAAATGCTGACTTGCAATTTATCTCTGGTACCTCCAGGAGGTACTTTTTATCCTTAAATAAAGGGTGGCCAACAGAAGAAAAGGACACAGGATTAATCCAGGCTATGAAAGCCTTACAACAGTCCAGTACACTACAGGGAAGAATGGGGAGGTACAGCCAATAAAGCAAATTAATTTGACAGCAGAAGATAAACACAATTAACGAATCACTCCTGCCCTGCCCACAGACCTGGGCTTTGCTCTTCACAGTGCATTTCCCAAAGCTCAGCTCTTCACCACACGATGGTAAAACCATTCCTTAAACACTTGAAAACAAATGGAAGAGCTCCAAGTCACTCAGCGACCTGTGCTTGCACAGCTCTAAAAGCAGGGCTCAGTGCACAGAGGCAGCCTTGTCCAGCATCACAGAAACACAGAGTGGCAGGGGTTGGAAGGGACTGCTGGAGATTACCCCTGACAAGGTCAGTCAGGAACACATCCAGGTGGGTTTGGAATGTCTCCAGAGATGGAGACTCCACCACCTCTCTGGGCAGCCTGCTCCGGGGCTCTGTCACCCTTAAATTAAAGAAGTTCCTCCTCACATTTAGATGCAACTTCTTATGTTCAGGTTTGTGCCTGTGACCCCTTGTGCTGCCAATGGGCACCACCAAAAGCAGCCTGGTGCCATCCTCCTGACACCCACCCTTGGAAGTATGGATCAGCATTGCTGAGTGTCCTGGGGCTGTTGATCTGGAGAAGGTTGAGGGGACCTTACCAATGTCTATAAGTACCTGAGGGGTGGGTGTCAAGGCGAAGGGGCCAGGCTCTTCTGGGTAGTGTCCAGTGACAGGACAAGGAACAACAGGTACACAGGAGGTTCCACCTCGACTTGAGGATCCATTTCTTCATGGTCAGGGTGACAGAGCCCTGGAGCAGGCTGCCCAGAGAGGTTGTGGAGTCTCCTTCCCTGGAGACTTTCAAGACCCACCTGGATGCAATCCTGTGTGACCTTCTCTAGGTGATCCTGCTCTGGCAGGGGGGTGGACTGGATGATAACATTCTGTGATTCAGACTGATCATTTCTAGACTAAAAAGCTCCAATTCTCCGTGTCTTTCCTCCTGAGACAGATGTCCCAGTCCCCTTCAGCACCTTCTGCCCAAACAGTTAACAGGTTTGTGGGCAGAAGCCCAGCACCAGGCTCAGGGATTAGCAGCAGCCCATCTGGCCCTGTCCCAGTTGAAGTCAGCCATTTCTCTGCATTTTCCTCTCTCCTCCAGCCCACCAGAAAGACCTGGAATGGTCCTTCCGACACCTGGGAAAGCTGACAGGGTGCAAGGCAGTTTATCTGCAGCACACACAGAGCCTTCTCCCTCTTGTGTATGACACCATTAAAGGGAAATTCCACTGCCACAGTGTGTCTGGAGGATACAGTTCAGCTTCTCCTGCCTTTGTCTAGGTCTCTAAGCCATGCTTAGGTAGGATCACTCTTCCTCTTCCCCTTCCTTTTATGATGCTATCTGCTACGAATCTGTGCGGTGGAAATCCTCTAGGAGTGGAAAGTCTCCTCTACTTGAGGAGACCAAGGGCCTAGTGCTGCTCTCCTGCAAATGATAGGAAATCCTGCCATTGATGGCAGCTGTTCCTGTGATGGGTTCAGCTTTGCTGGCAGAACCTCCACTGGCACACATTTAGGTCAGCTTCAACCTTCTCTCTGTGGGAAACTCCCTCCCCCTACCTCCAGGCCTAGACCTGAATTCAGAGGAGACTTTCATTGTCTTACTGGCTTTTATTGTCATTATCTCTCAGATATGCAGGGATCTGTCTGCAACAGAGCAGATTAATCATGTCAGGGTTAGTCCAGTCAATTACTGCCACTAATGAGGTCTCAGACTTTCCACCATGTAATCAGCGAATCCAAACCCCCAGTGAAAGGCCACACACTGGCTGTTTGCTCAGTGCTGTTGATTTAGCTTAGCACCACCCAAAACAGCAGTGCACCCCATCTGAAACGTGGAGCCAGCAGAGACACACAGAAGGGAGGGCAGAAAGCAGAGGGACCAAAAAAAAAAAGGCAGGCAGAAATGCTTTTGTGCTGGGTTGGTTTTACAAAGACACAAAGGTGGACTGGACAGAGCTCTGTCACCTGCAGCACCACACTTGCTTTGCACACTGGGTTTGCCAGCAGCTGCCCTGGTGTAAGTGTGGGATTAGAATAGATACTGAAGCCTTCACTAAGCCCATTGGCAGAGAAGCTGAGTTTCACAGAGGAGGAAAGGGGCACGTTTCTCTTTGGAACAGATTGTGTCATTTTCCTGCCCCGAGATGGGGAGCTGGATCACCTGCCTTAGATGGATTGATCCTTGGCTTCCTTACACGAAGAGGAAGACCTCCCCTCCCTCCCCACAAGAAAGGGGCTTTGGTGGCCGTGATTAAAACATGAGCTGTGGGAGAAATAAATGTTCCACTTGCACAGCCACTAAGGAGAGGGAGAAAAAAAAAAATCCTACTCCAGCTTCAGAAAGCTCTCCAGCTGTGTTTTGGATCCAGGCAGCAAGCCCACAGGTGCAGCACTGCTGTGAAGAACTTCCCAAACAATCAGGTTGCTTTAAAGCTGTCAGCTCCCCGGGGGCTGCAGGCTGCTCCCTGCCTGTGCTCACTGCACTGAGCCCCAGCGGGGCAGCAGCTGCAGCCACCAGCCTAGAGCTTGGGCGCTGGCTTGAGCAGACCCATGAGCAGAAACCAGCCCAGTCACCTAGCTAGAAGCCCCCAGCTCTCTCCCGTATCACTTCCACATAGCCTTCTTAACCATACGGAAAGCAAAGCAGAGCCTGCCTTGCAAGGGCAGCACTGCTGCCACACGCTGAGCTGCAGGCTGCCTGGTGAAGCACTCTCCTTGGGCGTGGGTTCCCTCAGTGCCTCTGAGGGCTTGTACAATCCATCAGACTGACGGCCTGCTCGAGCCAGCACATGGAGCAAAACACACCACTACACTCTGTCAAATCACAGGCACTCCCAGATGGAAACACTTCCATGCAGAAAAGCAGGCTAGCTCCAGAAGAAGTCACCAAACTCAACAGCTTTCCTCATCAAGACAAGCCCGGATGGGGCACTTAGAGCCATGGTCTGGTTGATTGGCTAGGGCTGGCTGATAGGTTGGGCTGGGTGAGGTCTCTTTCAACCTGCTTGATTCTACGATTCTGTGATCTTTTTTTAGTTTCTCTCCCTCTGAGGTCTGAATTTTCAGACCTCCCAAGCTTCCCTTTATCAGCATGGTAAGCTGGAAACTCACTTCCCCAGTTCTCATTTGGATTTAAAGAAAGAGGGGATTTTCTTGACAAAGATCTAAGCTGTAAGTAAAAACCACTGAAAGGCTCATTGTAAATTCTTAAGAGCAGCAATAATATCATTTGTATCACCTCACAGCACACGGAGATCCTAACAATGGAAACAGGCCAGGAAAAGACTAACTACAGGGGTGGGCAGAAAAGGTCTGAGAGTTAATTAAGCCTGGTCTGGAAGTCGAGTTGAATAAGGGCAGGAAATAGAGAAGAATGATCTGACATTTGAATTAGACATTTTTAAAAGTCAGAAAAGAACTGAATGCTAATTGCAAAGCAAAACGGATCCAGACACACCCTGGGTTTTTAGCCTCTTGCCCAGTCAGAAGAGATTGTGGAACTGCTTTCCTTATCTGCCCCAAAGTGGATGTCCAGAGGAAATATGAATGCATTCAGTTACCCAGCAGCACCACCTGGACAGAGGAGCCAGAGCACACAGCCAGCCAGACGTAGCTCCTCTGCTCCAGGTGACTGCTAGCACAGTAAATGAATAGCAGTTACTGTGACCTGTGCATGATGCTTGTGTCCAAGACAGATATTTTTGCTCTTGAGCTTTGGTTAAAGGAAGATGTCAGAAAAAACAATCATCTGCTGTAAACACAGCTCCATTGTGCTCACAGAAAAAGAAATGTAAAAAACCCACAAACTTATTTATTGCAAGCAGTTCTTCAAAGGATAGGGACTCAGAGTCACAGAATCAGTCAGAGTTACCCAGGATCATCCAGTCCCAACCCCTCTGACATGGGCAGGGACACCCTACCCCAGATCAGGCTGCCCAGAGCCTCATCCAGCCTGGCCTTAAACACCTCCAGGGACTAGGCCTCAACCACCTCCCTGGGCAGCCCCTGCCAGGCTCTCACCATCCTCATGCTGAACAACTTCCTCCTCACGTCCAGGCTGACTCTCCCCACCTCCAGCTTTGCTCCATCCCCCCCAGTCCTGTCACTACCTGAGAGCCTAAAAAGTCCCTCCCCAGCTTTTTTGTAGCCCACTTCAGATGCTGGAAGGCCACAAGAAGGTCACCTGGGAGCCTTCTCTCCTTCAGACCGCACAGCCCCAACTCTTTCAGTCTGTCCTCACAGCAGAGCAGCTCCAGCCCTCTGAGCATCCTCGTGGCCTTTCTCTGGACACACTCCAGCATCTCCACATCCCTCTTGTCCCAGGGGCTCCAGCACTGGATGCAGTACTCCAGGTGGGGTCTGACCAGAGGGGCAGAATCACTCCCTGGTCCTGCTGCCCACACTGCTCCTGCTGCAGCCCAGGCTCTGGTTGCTCTCTGGGCTGCAAGTGCACACTGCTGGCTCATGTTGAGTTTCTCCTTCACCAGCACCCCCAAGTTCCTCTTCTCAGGGCTGCTTTCCACCAGGCACTGCCCAGCCTGGATTCATTCTTGGGATTGCCTTGACCCAGCTGCAGAACCTTGTCCTTGGTCTTGTTGAACCTCATGAGGTTGTCTTGTGCCCACCTCTGCAGGCTGTCCAGGTCTTTCTGGATGCCATCCCTGCCCTCCAGCCTGACTGCTGCACCACACAGCTTGGTGTGGTCAGCAAACTGTTGAGGCTGCACTCAGTGCCTCTGACCATGGCATCAACACCAGACTGCTGCCAGAACTTGTCCTTCACTAGAACTCCTTAGCTGAAGCTTTACACTGGGAAACCTCTCTGCTATGAAGGTCTATCTAGAAGCAAAGGGCAGGTGGGAAAAGCTCTAAACACATCATTCTTGCAGTGTACCTTATTTTGTTTTGGCTTGGCCAAACTCCTAAGCATTGAGTGACAGCTCTTGTGTACAGCTGAGCCAACCAGAGGCCATTGCAGAACACAGCAGCAGCACAGGAAGCAAAGCTTCTGGTTACAGGTGCTTGAGGAATCTTTGCAGTGATCACAAACACCTCCAACACACCCAAACCATTCCACTCTGCACTGGGATGGGGCACACTGGAACAGGCTGCCCAGGGAGGCTGTGGAGGCTCCCTCTCTGGAGATGTTCAAGGCCAGGCTGGATGGAACCTTGAGAAACCTGGGCTGGAGGGAAGTGTCCCTGCCAATGGGCTCAGCAGAAGGAAATTGTCTCCAAGCAAGCAAACAAGAAGCTGGATGTACAGTCAATGTGAATGTGCCACTGAGCCTCCATCTCCCTCACAGCTGCCTGCAGGATCAGCCCTGAAACTACTTTCTGGATACAAGGAAGAGAACGAGTTCATTGCCTGCCTTCAACACTGGCACTCCATCCCTGCTGTCAGCATCTGTCCTTATCAATAATGAATCTGGGAAGGAGACATTTTCCTCTCAACTTCACATTTTGGACAAAGAACTCACAGAGGAACAAGTCTGCAGTTCCAAACTAAACACGCAGGCTTCACCCCACCCATGCTATTGTGGTCAGTGCAAAGTTAACCCCCTAAACCAGCTGAGACTTCGGCAGCATTTGGCAGCTGTCATCAGAAGACCTCAGGCAATTTTTTTGTTGTTGTTTAATTGCTAGTTTCACCCCTGCAACACCTGAAAAGCAAACAAATCATAGCAATCACAGGTGCTGTGAGCCTGCTGCTTTCAGAACCCAGACTGCTGTAAGCCACCAGAGCACAGCATCCCACGAGGTGCTGAAGTTCTGCACCAACATCCAGACTCTGCTTGTGGGTTTGAGCATCTTGACTAACCACCAGAACACTCCTGCTCCCTAAAAGTCATTCAGCCCTCATGTTCCTGCTTCCAAAGCTCAGACACTGTAAAGAGCTAGAGAGAAAGAGTTTATGACCTTAAACTCAATGCTGGCCATGCTGGCAGCAGCTAAGGCAAAGCCAAACTCTGCTGTTTATGCTCTAGGTGATGTTGTTTTACCAGGGGGCTGGACTCAGATTCATAGAATGGGTTGGGTTGGAAGGGACCTCAAATTTCATCCAGTTCCAACCCCCTGCCATGGGGCAGGGAGATCTCCCACTAGCCCAGGTTGCTCAAGGCCTCATCTAACCTGGCCTTGAACACCTCCAGGGAGGTTGTGGAGCACAGAAGCACCCAACATCATCAAAGATCAAAGATCACATTGGGTGATTCTGTGCTCCACAATCTCCCTGGGAAACCTGTACCAGTGTCTCCCACCCTCACTGTCAAGAATTTCTTCTTCATCTCCAGTCTCAATCTGCCCTCCTCAAGCTTCAGTTCATTTCCTCTCATCCTAGAAACTTGCTGTGTTTCAGCTTGTGGCCACTACCATTGGGCACCTCCATGATCTCCTGAGGTCCCTTCCAAGCCCCCTACCATTTACAAGTCTGTGATCCCCTCAGCTGCATTGGTCCAGTGCTGCAGCATCAACACCAGGAGCTGAACAGCATCACATGCACTCAGGAGTGCTCTCACAATGCTGAGTGATGTGCAGGGGCCTGGGTTTTTTTTAAGCAGCAGGTTTACTTAAGATATTGCTGAAGTGGCTCTTCATTCAAAGCTACTATCACAGGTATAAAAATGTCATTTCACAATCAGTTTTCAGGCAGGAATTTGCACTCCAGATTGTTTAGTCATCAAAGTGGCTATTTGCTCAGAGGTACTGCCATGCATATAAAAAGTCAATTTATACTCAGTTTTCAGGTAGGCATTTGCTCTCCTGACTGTTTAGTCATCAGTGGGAACCACTTCTCAGATGCATAAAATCGACATAAGGACAATCAAAAACTATAATAGCAGGTAGTCAGGCCCTGGGCCCATTTAAATCAGCTCAATAATCTGGAAATGAAGAGGCAGCCCAGCATCCTCAGGCAGAGCTGGGCTCAGGACAAATCACTCTACACTCCTGAGGACCTGTGACAAGAATGCCTTAAGAAGAAATAAAAGCAACACTGAATAACCTCCCGAACCAAATCGTGCCTGAAAATGCAACCCAAAAACACCCAGCTGCAAGTCAGACCTTGCACAATACCTTTTTTCTTCTTTTTTTAAGTAATGTTACCAGAGTTTGAAGACCTTCCCCAGTTCCCCTTCTCATCATATACCACTGTGTGCCCTCAACTCTTCTCACACTGTAAGCCCAGGGGAGCGGAGGAGGATCAGAGTTCTGCAGGCTCGGTGCCAAGCTGGAACCGGAGTGAAGGTAACAATTGCACCTCGGTGGCTGCTTTGCTGCTGTGCTTCTCTGGGCTTGCCAGCAACTGCTAAGAGCAATGCTGTCTAATCAGGAGATGAAGAAATGGGGAGAACAAAATCCTGGACTGTTGCTACTCCTCGCTCTGGTCCACTGTTGGGAGGAGACAAACACATCTAAGTCCTCTGCGCTTCAGCTGTACCTTTCGGAGGGGACACTGCTTTGTGTCTAGCTGCAGGGCTTTGCTCAGAGGAATGAGGAGGCTCTGCTGAGACCCCACCTCCAATACTGCATCCAGCTCTGGTGTCCCCAGCATGAGGAGGACACAGAGCTGTTGGATGGAGTCCAGAGGAGGCCACAAAGGTGATCCAAGAGCTGGAGCAGCTCTGCTGTGAGCACAGGCTGAGGGAGCTGGGGGTGTGCAGCCTGCAGAAGAGAAGGCTTCAGGGGAACCTTAGAGCTGCCTGCCAGTGCCTGAAGGGATCCTGCAGGAAGGTTGCAGAGGGACTTTTCATCAGGCTGTCTAGAGACAGGGGGAATGGTTTGAAGCTGAGGCAGAGCAGGGTTAGACTGGAGCTGAGGAAGTTCTTCAGTACCAGGGTGGTGAGACTCTGGTACAGGCTGCCCAGGGAGGCTGTGGCTGCCTCCTCCCTGGGGGTGTTAAATGCCAGGCTGGATGAGGCCTTGAGCAACTGAGTGGCATCTCTGCCTGTGGTGGGGAGGTTTGAGCAGATGAGCTCAGAGGTCCCTTCCAACCTGAGCCATTCTAGGAGTCTATGGATGCAAACTTCTAATTAGTAGAGTATTGTCTGTCTCACCACTTGACGTTTGTTTTAATAACTACCCCCAATCTGCAAGAAGAAACTGCACCATGTGAGACATGTGTTGCATAAATCAGCTTGAATAGCAAAATTTCTCAGTTAACTGCCTGCAGTACCCTGCAGACAGAGAGTTATTTGCTGAAATAATTCAGCACATACAATGAATAATGCTGGTGAAAAAGCCATCATTTGCTAAAGGAAAATTTAAGAGCAAAGCAAGAAACGAAGCTATTTGAATAAACCATTCCCCTGCTAACTTCAAAGAACATTTATGGTCCCTGCTTAAACTGAAACACAAGTTTGAGCTACTGCTCTAATCTGGTGGAGACACAGGGGTGTAACTGGGGACTGTGGTAAGGTAGAGCAGTGGTGGGACCTGCCAGCAGCGTGCCAGAGGAGCCAGGCGTAGGATGGCTCAGTCACACTGCATACTGTGCTGGCCCCTTCTCTGCCAGCCTGTGCCCACAGGGGTCCTTAAAGGGTGCATCTTATTTCCCCTTCTCAGCCCTGGCTGCCACAGCAGATGAGAAGCAGCAAAAAGCCAATCCCTGCACATCAGCCCCCTGTCATCCCTCTGAAGCCTTCTTGCTTCTGACTCCAAGGAAATGCATTCCCTTGCTCAGGCATGGGAATCTGCTGCTTCCTCTGGCATTTCAAATGAGATCTGCTAGAAGGGAAAAGTAGCATGGCCAGGAAAAAAAGAGGGAGCATTTAATACAGCTTGTCAAGTGCTAACATCCATGGAACGTGGCCTTCCCACCAGGACAGTGCCCTTATCCAGTTACTGCTCCTCAGGGTCCTGCTTCTGAAGTGTATGCTGCCCAAGAAGGGCACTCTTGAACCCAGTGAATAATTCAGCTACAGACTGGACAGCAATGGATTTCCAGCTGCTGAAGGCAAAGCTTGCACGGCGTGACACAGGAAGTCTTCTCAGAATCACACTGTCCCATGGAGCAATGTACATCAAATGTCCCTAGGCAGCATGCAAAGTGCTGGAGTGTGCAGTGTTCCTCCTACCAGGATGAAGCATTTTGAAAGGCACCAAAGGCAAAGCAGAAGTCATTTTTTGCAAGAGGTTCTTCTGTCACAGTACATAGCAGAAGGCAGAGTGACCTCCAGCACGCTGCTCACAGAGGAACCATTCACTTACCAAGAACTCATTACTGAGGAGCTAAAGGAAGTGAAGCCATCTAAGAACACAGAGCTGGAGCTGCAGAGTGGGAGGGTAGCTTAAGCTTCAGAGGAAGTGTGCACATATTTGAAGGGATTCAGCCTATCTCTCTAGCAATGGCCCAGCTTCAAACAAGGTCTGAAAGGTGAGGCACAGATAGGCCACTGACTTCAAAGGAGAGTTTGGAGTTGCTGTGTGGATCTTCAAGGGTTATCAGGATATTGCCACAGTCCTGGAGCTCCTAGACAGATAACCATACCCTGGTTAGGAATTCAAGGCTTCAGCTTTTGATAAGCAGTGGCCCTGTGTGAGGACACCAAGGGGCCGAGCTGCTGTTGACTTCCCAGCACCAGCGAGAGGAATGCCCTGAGGAGTTTGGCAGAGGCTCTGAAGCGTGCAGGAAGAGAGGCAAAGGCTAGGAAAACACTGCTGGGAAGACTCCATGTTTCTCTGCACAGAGCAGGATTAGACTGAGACCAGATCTTAAATGCCTTCTGCAAGGAAGTTTGTTTATGCATCACTTGGAGTGAAGTGGGCAGCACTGTCCTCAGCTTTCCCAACTCATCTCTTCACCACAGGGGATCTCCACTGTACCAGAGCTACAACAGGAGGGGATTTTCCAAACACTACAGCTTGGTTTTTCCCAAAGCATAGCCTGGACTAGCTGAAGGTACCAGCTGGTTTCCTCTGGGTATGGCGGTTTGTACTTGTCCGAATGCAAGGCAGACTTACCCCATCACCACACCTTACAGCAACACCTGGGGCAGACTTACCCCATCACCACACCTTACAGCAACACCTGGGGCAGACTTACCCCATCACCACACCTTACAGCAACACCTGGGGCAGACTTACCCCATCACCACACCTTACAGCAACACCTGGGGCAGACTTACCCCAACACAACAACAAAGCAATGCCTTCCAGTTTCCAGCTGTAGCCTCTTCGTGTTTGCAACGAAAGCAGAGCAAAACAACTGAATTTACTCATTTTCCTCAAAAGGCAAAGCAAGGGAGCCTTACAGTACCTGAAGGGGACTACAGGAAAGCTGGGGAAGGACATTTTGCAAGGGCTTGCACTGATAGGGTGAGGGGAAATGGCTCTGAGATGGAAGAAGGGAGACTTGGACTGGAGATTAGGAAGGAATTCTTGACAGTAAGGGTGGGGAGACACTGGAAAAGGCTGCCCAGGGAGGCTGTGGATGCTCCCTCCCTGGAGGTGCTCAAGGCTAGGTTGGATGAGGCCCTTAGCAGCCTGGGCTGGTGGGAGATGTCTACCCGAGGTGGGCTGGCCCTGGATGAGCTTTGAGGTCCAACCCAAACCATTCTGCGATGCACTGACAGTAAGCACACAAAACCACACAATCATAGAATGGTAAGGTTGGAAGGGACCTCGAATTTCATCCAGTTCCAACCCCCCACCATAGCAGGGACACCTCCCACTAGCACAGGTCACTCANCTTAGCAGCCTGGGCTGGTGGGAGATGTCTACCCGAGGTGGGCTGGCCCTGGATGAGCTTTGAGGTCCAACCCAAACCATTCTGTGATGCACTGACAGTAAGCACACAAAACCACACAATCATAGAATGGTAAGGTTGGAAGGGACCTCGAATTTCATCCAGTTCCAACCCCCCACCATAGCAGGGACACCTCCCACTAGCACAGGTCACTCAAGGCCTCATCCAACCTGGCCTTGAACACCTCCAGGGAGGTTGTGAAGCACAGAATCACCCAACAAGATCACACTGGGCGATTCTGTGCTCCACAACCTCCCTGGGCAACCTGTGCCAGTGTCTCACCACCCTCACTGCAAACAACTTCCTCCTAACATCCACTTTTGTCCTAATATCCAGTTTCCATCTCCCCTCTGCCACTTCAAACCCATTCCTCCTCCTCCTATCATTACAAGGCCTTGTCAAAAGTCCTTCCCAGCCCCCTTCAGATCCTGGAAGGCCACTCCAAGGTCTCCTTGAAGCCATCTCTCCTCCAGGCTGCAGAGCTCCAACTCTCAAATGCAGACAACCAGCTAAACCCAAACGTTTCAGCTGAACCCAGAAACTGCATAAGGCACAGCTTAGCTACTAAAAAGCAACTTCAGAGCCACCTTTATAGTCATTTCCTGCAAGCACACAGGCAGAGGAACGTTCCTCAGTTTATGGAGAAGCAGAGAGAAGACAGGAGAGAGGGGGAAAGCAATATTTTGTGGTAAATAAAACCTCTTTACTGACAGTGATGCTGCACCACAGGATGACACTGATTGCCTAGTTACCAAAGAGTAAATTTGGAAGCATCTCAGCCACCTTCCTGCTGAAAATATTAACTCAATCTCCCATCCAGCAACCTGTGTGATGTCAACTCCTCGATCACAATTAATGCTTTTATTTTTGATGTGTGTGCTGACAGCTCCTAACACAGCTAATGGAAAGTCATTTATGTGTAATTTAAAGCCTGATTATCTGAGTGTTAAAGTTCCCTGGCAGTCCTTTATATTGGGAAGGGGAAATTTAGTAAGAAAATAAATCGGCTTGGCTACATTAAAATATCTTCTCCACCTGATATGGAAGTCGTGCCTCAAGATCATTATTATTAACTCATGATGCAAAAGGATGGTCTGAGCTGAGAATAATTCCACAGGGTAGCATTTTGTAGATGG
Organism: Eubucco bourcierii; assembly: GCA_013396675.1. Lineage (NCBI taxonomy): Eukaryota > Metazoa > Chordata > Aves > Piciformes > Ramphastidae > Eubucco > Eubucco bourcierii. The sequence continues at coordinate 56,658 of VWZE01008245.1, forward strand.
CATAACCTGAGAATAGGGGCCCGTGTCTTCAAGCACTTCAAAACACAAGGAACTCAGCTGATAAATGAGTTCCACAGCAAGATAATTTGCTGTATTGTGTTGGAGCTGACCGAAGAATCCACACAAATCACTTTTCCCAACTGAAAGCCCAGGTTTTATTCCCATTTCCATATGAAGAAATCAGGCATGTTTTGTGTCAGGGCAAGGCAAAACCTTACATTTGGGGCTGGTCAAGCTGTGACATTTAATTTCAAGTAGAACATTGCTCTGGCTCAGCCTCAGTGTTGCTTTCCAAGGCTCCTCTCCCCACAGGCAGCCAGACTATGAGTTCTATGGAACCACAGAATTGTTCAGGTTGGAAAAGACCATCAGGTCCAACCATTAACCCTACTCTGCCAAGTTCAGTCACAAAGCACCACATCTAAACCACCTTTAAACACACAATGCTCAAAGGCTGATCTCTGCTTCTCAGTCTTCTCTTTGGGTCAGATCAGGTGGCTGCTTTGATGCTGTCTTTCAAGACTTGCACATTTGCACATTCTTTTTATTTCAGTAAAATATTTCTGTTGGGAAAGGATCTCAAAGACCATCCAGTTCTAACTACCCACCATAGGCAGGGACACCTCCCACTAGTACAGGTCACTCAAGGCCTCATCCAACCTGGTCCTGAACACCTCCAGGGAGGTTGTGGAGCATAGAAGACCTCCAGGGAGGTTGTGGAGCACAGAAGACCTCCAGGGAGGTTGTGGAGCACAGAATCACCCAACGTGATCTTTGATCACGTTGGGTGATTCTGTGCTCCACAACCTCCCTGGGCAACCTGTGCCAGTGTCTCACCACCCTCACTGCAAACAACTTCCTCCTAACATCCACTTTCAATCTCCCCTCTGCCACTTCAAACCCATTCCTCCTTCTCCTATCATTACAAGTCCCTCCCAGCTCCCTTCAGGTCCTGTTAGGTGACATCCAGTTAAAATTGTTTCATGGAAGGCAGAAAATTGGTACTGCAAACTTTAATGCTAAGGCAGAGGAAAAGAAAATACAGAGAAGAACCAAACTTTCCTGTGGAAGGAAAGTCCTTTGCACTTCTATGTGTGCTCTGTTATTATGTTGTTATTTATACAGCTTTCATGTTTTTATCTGTCTAGGCTACAGAAGATGAACCACCTTATCCTGCTTTTCTCATTGTTCCTCACTCCAGCACTCGCTGACAAAGCAAGCCAGGAGACAGCCCAAACCTTCTCTTCAAACAGTGCCAGTCACAAACGACTGAAGAGAGACTGGATATGGAACCAACTGCACATCAAAGAAGAGATCGACACACCACTGCCACACCATGTCGGCAAGGTAAACAGCAGTCTGAGAGCACTGACACGCAGGCAGCAAATGGACAGAGAAAAAAATCCTGTGCCAGGGACTCTGCTGCTGCTGAGCAACACAAACACATTGCAGAGAGCGGCAAGGGTGGAGGCTCCGTGGCGCAGGAAGGGCTGTGTGGCTTGCAGGGGCACAGTTAGGAAGGCAGAATGGCAGCTGGTGGAGCTCAATATTCTTCTGGCAGCTCAAGATTCAGTCAGAAACCTGCATCTGCACCTCCAGCACTGGGTTCGGTTCTGTGCCCCTCACTACAAGACACTGAGGAGCTGGACTGCGTCCAGAGAAGGGCACCAGAGCTGGGGAAGGGTCTGCAGAGCATGGCTGAGGAAATGGGGGGGCTAGGCTGGAGAAGAGGATGCTGAGGGAGACCTTACTGCCCTCTACAGCTCCCTGACAAGAGGCTGCAGTGGGGTTGGGCTCTTCTCCCTAGGATCAGGTGACAGGATGAGAGGAAATGGCCTGAAACTGTGCCAGGGGAGAGTTAGGTTGCAGATTAGGAAAAATTTCTTTGCTGCAAGAGTGGTCAGGGACTGGCACAGGCTGCCCAGGGAGCTGCTGGAGTCCTCACTCCTAGAGCTGTTCAAGAAACCTGTGGGCATGGCACTCGGGGACATGGTTTAATGGTCCTGGTAGGCTTATGTTGAGGGTTGGATTCAATGACCTTGGAGGCCTTTTCCAAGCAAAACTCTTCAAAGATTCTATAAAATCCATATGCACACAGTTCAACCCTCTCAGCCTGCATACAAACCAAAAATGCTACATTTACCAAGTGTCACATCATTAATTGTTTCATAAAGTGAAAGAAACTAGGGCTTTTTAATTAATAACAAGCACTGACCTGCTGGCAAACTCATTCTCTTCAGGGCAGCACTCAAATCCCTGTGATTAAATGCATATCACCCAGACAAAGCTCTTCCAGTCTAGTCTTTCAAACTGAGCTGCTTTGACACTTCCCAGATAAATGCAGTTCTGCCTTTTCCTCCCCTGTACAATAGTCAGCATCTGTCAAGGCTGCCCAGGCAAAGTGAAACAGACCCTTCTGGATGGGTGCAGCTCACTGGCAGGAAGCAAGAGAGAGAGGAGAGAGGCCACAGGGTGCTCTCAGCAAACACAGGGCATCTCTGTTTCATCTCAGACCAATTCAGCAGCAGACTGAGGAGAAAGCTTCTATTGCTGGAGCCATCCTAAATAAGAGTAATTCCCTTTGTGCTCTGTGGAATGCTTCTGATTGCTTTTGCAATGGCTGTGCTGGGTGCACTGCCTTTGCAGGCTCCAGCACTTGATAAACCCTTTACAAAAGGCCACAGCAGCAGCGTGGCAGAACTGAGTGAGAGCTGCAGGAATATGCTGATACAGTTTGATTTTATCTTGCATGCCTTTGGACGCTCTCCTTTGTATGTCCATCCTCAGTCCTGCAAGTCTCCCCTTTTTACATTAAGTAAATCAATAAGAATGGTGAAAGAAGGCACAGACTGTCCTACCTCTGAGCAAGGAGCTGCCTGCCAGTACCTGAAGGGATCCTGCAGGAACGCTGCAGAGGGACTGCTTATGAGGATGTCTAGAGACAGGTCAAGGTGGAATGGTTTGAAACTGAGGCAGAGCAGGGTTAGACTGCAGCTGAGGAAGAAGTTCTGCAGTCCATGGGTGCTGAGACTCTGGAACAGGCTGCTCAGGGAGGTTGTGGATGTCTCTTCCCTGGGGGGTGTTCAAGGCCAGGCTGGATAAGACCTTGGGCAACTGAGTCTAGTTGAGAGATGTCCCTGCCCATGGCAGGGAGGTTGGAGCAGCTGATCTCTGAGGTCTCTTCCAACCTGAGCCTTTCTAGGATGTTATCATCTCCAGAGCTACAAACTGCTCTTCAGCAGCCCCAGCAGACAGAAAGTGCTGATGTAGTGCATGGACAATTGTAGGCTTCCCCTCCACTGCTCAGTTTGAAGACTGATTCCCAGGGTGCTGGGCCAACTCACTTCAACTCCACTGTCACCTAGAAAGGTTGGACCAGACAGTCCCTGGGGTCCCTTGCAAGCTGGCATTCTGTGATGGCATGACTCTATCAGTGGCTGTAGATGGGGGAAGCATAGAAAGGGGAGAACCATTAGATTATGTGCAGGTTAAAGAATGTGCAAAACCATTTAGGACTGAGTTAAACTAAATTTTTAAACTGATTCATGTCCATTCCCTTTACCCCATCCCTTTTCATGGCATCTAATCTTGAACTTTAAAATCCTTGAGTGGTGATTTAATCTTACTGTCACAGCACAAGCCTAAAGACTGACTACCAAAAAAACCTGCATGCAACTAAACACAAGAAAGCTGTCAGCTACGGCAGGAATTCTGCCAAATGAATGCTAAGCAATAGAGACTAATGCTGAACAATGTCAGTGGCTGTGAATAAAGACTTGATTCTGTAATTCAGGAGCTGTGAATACAGATTTGATTCTGCAGTTCTGTGGAATCTAAGCAAAATCTCTGCTCAGCTCAGAAGACTACTTGCAAACAAGAGCAGCTCAAAGCGGTGCTGTGATTTAAGACACAATGAGGTTAGTGATATGTGGACATGTGTTAACTGCATGAACAGTTCATATTTTTAGGAAACAGGAGACTTGATCTCAAAACCAAAAAAAAAATAGTTTCTTGGTAAATAAGCAAGCAAGTTCCACTTGCAGGTTTCATCTCCTATAACCTTACATGCTTCTAGTTGCTGTGGTGCTGTTTGTTGAGCAATACATCAGACAGTATTGAGGGTCTCGAGGACTGTTCTGGTTTCTGTCTGAGTCTGAAGAATCAGTCATAGAATCCTAGAATGCCTTAGGTTGGGAGGCACCTCTGAGCTCACCTCCTCCACCACCCCTGCCACGGTTACCCAAGGCCTCATCCAATCTGGCCTTGAGCACTTCCAGGGAGGAGGCATCCACAAAAATTCTGGGTAAGCTGTTCCAGAGTCTCACCACTGTTGTGCTGAAGAACTTCTTCCTCAGCTCCAGTCTAACCCTGCTCTGCCTCAGCTTCAAGCCATTCCCCCTTGGCCTGTCTCTAGACATCCTCATAAGCAGTCCTTCTGCAGGCTTCCTGTAGGATCCCTTCAGGTACTGGCAAGGCAGCTCTGAGGTCCCGCTGGAGCCTTCTGCAGGCTGCACACTCCCAGCTCCCTCAGCCTGTCCTCACTGCAGAGCTGCTCCAGCCCTTGGAGCATCTTTGTGGCCTCACCTGGACTCAATCCAACAGCTCTGTGTGGATGGTGTCACTGGACACGTTTATGGAGGTTCCTTTGCAGCCTTCCTGTAGGCTCCCATTGGAAGGCCTGACAGTGTGCACCTGCTGGTGGACACTGCTGCAGCCAGATGCCACAGCTGACCTCTACCTCTCTGCTCCTCCTAGATCACATCAAGCATCCGCAACAGCAACGCTAAGTATATTATAGAAGGTGAATATGCCAACACCATCTTCAAAGTGGAAGAAACCAGTGGTGATGTCTATGCATTTGAGAGGCTGGACAGGGAAAAGAAAGCAGAGTATGAGCTGACAGCTCTCATCATTGACCGCAGGAACAACCAGTCACTGGAGCCCCCCTCTAAATTCATCATCAAGGTTTATGACATCAACGACAACGTCCCTGTCTTTGTACAAAAGGTCTTCAATGGATCTGTCCCAGAAATGTCACCAGTAGGTAGGTTCTGCCATCACTTATTTCCCTTCGTGCCTCTGGTCAAAAGGCAGGTTTGATACTAAATGTTGTTGTTTGAACATCTCCCTGCAGGAACCTCGGTCACCAAAGTGACAGCTGTAGACGCTGATGACCCAACAGTCACAGGCCATGCTACAGTTACCTACCAAGTCATTAAAGGAGATGAGTACTTCACAGTTGATGACTCTGGTAGGCCAGATACACTAATGTCTTTGCATGTTGTCCTTGGAAGGAAAAGGGTTTAAGGTTTTTTCTATTCTGAGCAAATTGGATAATTCAGAAATAAAATTTTAAGTGTAAATAAAATCACAGAATGGTAAGGTTGGAAGGGACCTCATCATCCATAGGCAGGGACACCTCCCACTAGTACAGGTCACTCAAGGCTCCATCCAACCTGGTGCTGAACACCTCTAGGGAGGTTGTGCAGCACAGAATCACCCAACATGATCAAAGATCACATTGGGTGCTTCTGTGCTCCACAGCCTCCCTGGGCACCCTGTGCCAGTGTCTCACCACCCTCACTGCAAACAACTTCCTCCTAACATCCACTTTCAATCTCCCCTCTGCCACTTCAAACCCATTGCCCCTTGTCCTGGCATTGCAAGACCTTGGCAGTAGTCCCTCCCCAGCCTTCCTCTAGTCCCCTTCAGATACTGGAAGGCTACTCTAAGGTCTCCTCAAAGCCATTCACATGATGTCTTTCATTGCCATCCAGATGCCACTGTCTGCATCTGGAAAGAAACTAATGAAGCTGAGATAATCAGGTGCCATGAAGTACATGAGAAGAAAAAAGAGGTCACTTTTTCCTCCCTGATTAAGAGATTAAGAGCTAATGCAAGCTCATGTTTCCGGTTCAGCACAGATACCATCCCTATGACCACACAGGAAAAGGAAATAGAGCAGCATCCCATAATCAATGACTCAACCCTTTGCCTTCCTGAATTTCCTTGTTTAAATTTCACCCAGGTTTAAAAATACTGCCAGTATCTCTTGTGTCCTCTGCAGCAAACAACATCTAATCCTGTTCCCTGGCTTTTTTCAAAGGAGTGATCTCCACAACAAGGGCTGACTTAGACAGAGAGAAGCAAGCGACCTACGAGATCGTTGTTAAAGCAAAAGATGCTCCAGGGTCTTCGGGGGACTCGAGCACAGCCACAGTGATTATCACTTTAACTGACATCAACGACAACTTCCCCGTGTTCAAGCACCGTGAGTACCCTGCCAGGCAGCACAGCTGTGACAGGCTGATGGCAGAGTTCAGCACAACTCACCTTTCCCTAAGGAGAGAATCTTAGCTCCTCAGAAGGTTGGCTGTACTGCAGCCCCGGGTGAGGTGCACCTAGAGGAGAAAATAAAACTCAAGTTGAGTTTCCTCCCTTGGGACAATCTGAAGAGCTAATTACACTCTTACAAAAAATACATCAGAGTTCTGACTGTAGAGGCCTAGAATGTTGACTTCTCCAGGAAATCTTTTTCTGTGCGTCTATAAACTAGGAACAACTTTTGACTAAGTTGTAACCTCCATGTACATGCTCCTCGTGACTTCTTTTCTCTCGTTGTTTGACAGCATCATTTCACTTCAAAGTTCCTGAGAACATTTCAGTAGGAGGAGAAGTTGGCAGAGTCAAAGTAGAAGACATTGATGAACCACAACACAGAAACACAAAATACAGCTTTGTCAGAGGAGACTACAGGGACACCTTTGAAATTGTAGCAAATCCATTCACAAATGAAGGAATCATTAGGCCAAAAAAGGTACATCTGCCGCTAACAACCAGGACAGCTTTGGGGGTCTGCATAACAAGAGCATTTTCTTCCCTATGTGACTAGAGGCAGGAAGAGATGAGTGGAAGTCTGAATTCAACACATCCCTCCTGTAAGCTGTGTGAGAGGAGCAGCTGCTGATTCACATGTCCATCTCACCTGCCAGTCCCACAAAAACCCAGAATGAGTGCAGAGAGCAGTGGGGATGATGGCAGATATGCAGGACACACCTTGGGCTCCTCCCTTCTGCTTCTAAGAGTCAGTGATTTTCAGAGCTGAACCAAACAAGTCCAAAAATACTTCCTTTCTTTAGCCCAAGTGCAACCAAAGTAGAAAATGTAAACAAGTCCACCTGATGCTCTGTACAGTTTGGCACTTGCTCCAGTCTGAGCCACGACTGCTCTGCTTTCCCCAGGGTGTTTTCAGAGCTCCCCACTAAATCCTTGTAACTCTCCAGGAGAGCCCAGACTCTCCAAAGCCTTCATCAGGGTTTACTCTTTGGGTTGTTTCCATTCTCAGATCAGACCAGCTTGATTTGTACCAAGGGACATTCCTGCACTATGCAGAGAGTACTGTCAAGCTGAGAGTTCATTGATTTCATTTGATTCACTGGAAGAAAAAGGGGGAACAAAAAAAAGAAAAGAAAAGGGGACTATAAAGCACCTCTTGCAATCCTCAGATTGACAGGAATGAGCTTTTCCCTTCCAGATGCCTGTCTGTGACTGGCAGGACCAGAAATGTCATTAAGAACAAAATCTTAAGGAAACAACTACCAAGTATTCCATGACCAGCAGTAAAGTTGTGGTCACAGCAGGTGTAAGCAGCTTTTCCTTCACCAAATGCAGTCCTTTCCCTGGTGTTCCCAGAAGTTGCTTGCAACTTCTGTCCCAAGGAGGAGCATGTTTGCCCAGGACCCAAGCAATGCATTGCTTGCAACTTCTGTCCCAAGGAGGAGCAGGTTTGCCCAGGACCCAAGCAATGCATTGCTTGCAACTTCTGTCCCAAGGAGGAGCAGGTTTGCCCAGGACCCAAGCAATGCATTGCTTGTAACTTCTGTCCCAGGGAGGAGCAGATTTGCCCAGGACCCAAGCAATGCATTGCTTGCAACTTCTGTCCCAAGGAGGAGCAGATTTGCCCAGGACCCAAGCAATGCATTGCTTGCAACTTCTGTCCCAGGGAGGAGCAGGTTTGCCCAGGACCCAAGCAATGCATTGCTTGCAACTTCTGTCCCAAGGAGCAGCATGTTTGCCCAGGACCCAAGCAATGCATTGCTTGCAACTTCTGTCCCAAGGAGGAGCAGATTTGCCCAGGACCCAAGCAATGCATTGCTTGCAACTTCTGTCCCAGGGAGGAGCAGGTTTGCCCAGGACCCAAGCAATGCATTGCTTGCAACTTCTGTCCCAGGGAGGAGCAGGTTTGCCCAGGACCCAAGCAATGCATTGCTTGCAACTTCTGTCCCAAGGAGCAGCATGTTTGCCCAGGACCCAAGCAATGCATTGCTTGCAACTTCTGTCCCAAGGAGGAGCAGTAAGAGACCTCACACACTCAAATCTGGAATCAGCTAATCTTTTAGCATGCAGTGGGCAAAGTTCACTCCATAGTTTTGCAACATGCTTTTGGCCACGTGTGTGTCACAGCTTTCAATAAGCAGCCACCTGGGATGATGTTTGAACTGCTAGAGCAGCAGCACGACTTCCACTCACACTGCCCACTCAAACAAGAGTCACCCCAGACAACTGCTGTGAGCTTCACAGGGCTCTTACCATCTCAGGGACCCAAGCTTTGAAAGGAGTGATGGCTTGGGCAATTCTCACTGCCCCAGCTTCTGGGGTTCCTTCCATTGTCTGATTCCTTTTCTAATCTCAGTCAATGGGAAAAGCAAGGAAGTGGAAGTCATCTCTCACCAGCTGCCACAGCTAGTGGTCAGCATGGCTACAAAGCCTGCCTGGAATGACTTCAGAACAGAAAGCTCAGCCAAGAGGTAGAGAAATTGGTCACCAGCTTTTGAGAAAAAGGAGATCAACAACTTTTGGTAGCTACACAATCATAAAAGCAAAAATTATCTAAACTATTTGCTGAACTTGGAATACTGCATGAGTCTTTTCAAAATCAGAAGCTGCTCAAGTCACCCTGTGAAAGAGAAGCTCAGATTTTGGAAATGCTCTCCCAAGAACCTGGCTAAGATACAACTTGGTAATATTTCTAAGCATGACCTGGAGCACAGAGCTACCATTTGCATAGCCAGCCCAGTGCAAACTTTTCCAGTATCTGCAGGGAGCCTACAGGAAGGCTGGGG
>VWZE01008247.1:10780-31063 GCA_013396675.1 Eubucco bourcierii
AGAGCCACAAGCCTGGCACAGGAGCTGCAGAGCCATGAGCCACGACTAGCACAACAACTGCAAAGCCACAAGACTGATACAAGAGCTGCAGAGCCACAAGCCTGGCANATGGTGCTCTTGTCTGAGGAGGGGTTTGGGGACACCAGGCTGTGTCCCACATCCTGCACTTTACCTGCATCCATGGGAACACCTCTCAAAGGGAAACGTTTATAGGAGCACAGCAACCCAACCTTTATGTTCCTAAACCCCCTCACCATGTTGTCAAAGCTGCATAGGAGCTGCAGAGCCACAAGCCTGGCACAGGAGCTGCAGAGCCACAAGCCTGGCATAAGAGCTGCAGAGCCACAAGCCTGGCACAGGAGCTGCAGAGCCACAAGCCTGGCATAAGGGCTGCAGAGCCACAAGCCTGGCACAGGAGCTGCAGAGCCACAAGCCTGGCACAGGAGCTGCAGAGCCACAAGCCTGGCACAGGAGCTGCAGAGCCACAAGCCTGGTATGAGAGCTGCAGAGCCACAAGCCTGGCACAAGAGCTGCAGAGCCACAACCCTGCCACAGGAGCCGATTTTATCCAGACATAAACTGGCACCAATTAAAATGAACTAGGTTTTACCCAGGCACAAACTGGCACCAGTTATAATAAACCAGGTTTTACCCAGGCACAAACTGGCACCAGTTATAATAAACCAGGTTTTACCCAGGCACAAACTGGCACCAGTTATAATAAACCAGGTTTTACCCAGGCACAAACTGGCACCAGTTATAATAAACCAGGTTTTACCCAGGCACAAACTGGCACCAGTTGAAATAAACCAGGTTTTACCTGGGTACAAACTGGCACCAGTTATAATAAACCAGGTTTTACCTGGGTACAAACTGGCACCAGTTATAATAAACCAGGTTTTACCTGGGTACAAACTGGCACCAGTTAAAGCAGACCAGATTTTACCAGGCTGAAAATGTGACTCCTTGGAACTGGATCTTCTTTTGGGTTATAAAATGGGATTTCTACTCAAAGAACTGAACAGAAAGACAAAGTCATCCCCAAACCCTTCTCAAGGTGTCCATTCCTGGTCAGAATCCTTCCAGGTGATCTCCAAACTGCAGCAGGATGGCAAAGAGGACACAAAGCTGCTAAGAACATCTCAAGTGAGTGGTCCTAAAGTCCTCATTATTATTATTTTCACTGATCTGCTGAAAAAAGAGCCCTTCTGGGAAAGAGAGTGGAATGCAGAACACATCCTTCATGTTTCCCTTGGCTGGCTGAGCATTTTGAACTAAATTAAGACTTTCTGCCATCAAAACCTGCCTACATCCCACATCTCCCAGCTGGAAGCAGGGTGGAGTTGGACAGCATAAAACTCCACCATTAGCCAATGCTGTTTAGTAAAGGAAGCTTGGTTTGATTCATCTAGGAGTAGAAGCAGCCTTCCTCTGGCTCTTGGTTAATTAGCTGGAGTGATAAATCAAGATGTCCTGTCCTCTTCCAGCTTCATGCTGCTGCTGAGTTTGGTGCCACAAAAAAAAGAGAGCAGTCAACAGAGCAAACCCAAAAACCACCTCTAGAAGGCTGAGGACAGCTCCAATCTGCAATCACTGCCTGGGGAGACATCAGGTTCGTTCCTTTTCTGGTACCACCTCCAACCCTGAAGGTCAATTTTCATTCTCTTCATTGAAGGGGGTAAACCAGCAGCTTTGAAACACTGAAGAGAGCTTCGCAAAACCAGAGGACACCTCAAAGCAGGACTCACTTCCGAGCGCTGCGCTTGTTAAGGGTGCCAGAACAGTCGCCGAAGAAGGCAGCGTGGTCCTCGTGTGTGTCCCCAGGTCCTTGCATGTACTCCCAAGTCCTTCCAGGCTGTGCCCCCAAACTCATGCTAGCCAACCCCAGTGTCTAGAGAGCACCCAATCCAAAAGGCCACATGCTGGAGCAGTAAGAGCTGCACAGAAGACCACTGACAAAGAGAACAAAACGCACCCAACGTGCCGTTGTGGGAGCGCCGCCGACGGGCGGACACCACGTATCTGGGACAAGCCGGGAGAGCCAGGAGAAGTGGAATGTTTGTGGCTGTGAGCAGGTATGGTGGTGGTTGGACTCACAGCAGACCTGGGTGGGGGTTGAACTTCACAGGAGGTGTGGGGATGGTTGAATTTCACAGTCCCCCACCGCTGCGGTCCACCGGGATGACCGCCCGCTGCCGGAGGTTCTCCTCTGCTGTCTTCATCAGCACAGCCAGCCGGCTGCCCGACACGTGCCCCTTCTGGATGGCACTCATGAGCTGGGGAGGCAAAAGGGACAGGGAGGGCTCAGCAACCTGCCAGAGGGACAGCAAGGTAACTGCCACCCATGCCAGTTCTCCACCCATCTGACTCACGGGGCACAGGACACCAGCAGAGTCGCACAGCCTGGTGCTATCAGCTCCTCTGCGCTGCATGTCCTGCCCCAGGCCACCAAGCACAGATCTTGGAATGGTAGGGGTTGGAAAGGAGCTCTGGAGATCATCCAATCCAACCTCCCTGCCAAAGCAGGGGCACCTGGGGCAGGTTACACAGGAATGGATCCAGGTGGGCCTCAAAAGTCTCTAGAGGGAGTTGGTCTCTTCTGCCAGGCATCCAGCAACAGAACAAGAGGACACAGCCTCAAGCTGTGCCAGGGCAGGTTCATGCTGGATGTTAGGAAAAAGTTCTTTACAGCAAAAGTGATTGGCATTGGAATGGGCTGCCCAGGGGAGTGGTGAAGTCCTCAACCCTAGAGGTGTTTAAAAGGAGACTGCATGAGGCACTTAGTGCCATGGGTTAGTTAATGAGAAGGTGTCAGGTGATAGGTTGGACTCATGATCTCAGGAGGTCTTTTCCAAGCTGCTTAATTCTGTGAATCTGGGATTCAGAGAAGCAGACTCCACAACCTCACTGGGCAGCTTGCTCCAGGCCTCCAACACCCTCACACTAAACAAGTTTCACCTCAGCTTCAGGTGGAACCTCCTGGGTTCCAGTTTGTGCCCACTACCCCTTGTCCTGGACACTGCTGACAATTCTGGCCCCACTCTCCTGCTCCCTACCATTTAGCTACTGCTGAGCATTGAGAAGATGCCCTAAAGTTGCTGTAGAATTTTCTGTGTTCCAGTTTCTATCCAATGGTGGACACCAATACAGTTCCAGTCTAAAATGTCCCTGTTAATGAGCCTGTTGGTGGCTCTTTGGACTGAGATTTGATGACTAATAGCACTACTTTTTTCATACATGAAGCAGAACTGCTGGGTGGTCTCAAAGCCCATTCCCACTTTCCAGAAATATCAGTCAGGGTGGTGAGATACTGGAACAGTTTGCCTAGGGAAGTGGTGGATGTCCTCTCCCTGAAGGTGTTCAAGGCCAGGTTGGATGAGGCCTTGAGCAACTTGGCCTGGTGGAAGGTGTCCCTGGCCATGAGAGGGAGGTTGATAGTAGATGATCTTGAGGGTCCCTTCCAACCCAAACCATTCTAGGATTCTATGGATCTATGAATCAGCTGAGGTTTGGGCAAGACATGGGTGATAGGAAGAGCAGAAGGACCAAATCCAAACCATTTGGAAGCAGCAGTGCAGGCAACCCTCAACAGCAGAAGTTTTCAGTGACATCTGAGCAGGAGAACCCAGTTATTTCCTGGCTGCTTTTTTCATTATTTCTGTATTTTTCCTATCAGAGGCACAGGAAATGAGGTTGGAGTGAGGTGGGTGTTGGTGCCCTCTCCCTAGTATCAGGTGATGGGACAAGAGGAAACAGTCTCAAGTTGCACCAGGGGATGCTTAGGTTGGACATCAGAAGAAATTTCTTCACTGGAAAGGGTTCTCCAAGAGTGGCACAGACTGCCCAGGGAGGTGGCTGAATCCCCATCTGCAGAGGAGTTTCAGAGGCAGAGATGTGGTACTGAGGGATGTGGTGGTTTAGCAGCAGCCTTGGTAGAGTTGGTTGGACTGGATGATCTTAAAGGGCTTTTCCAAGCCAAGTGATTCTGTGACAGAACTGTTGAGGTTGGAAGAGGCCCTTTGAGATCATCTATGCTACAGTTTAAGCAGCACAGAATCATAGAACTGCTGAGTTTGGAAGAGACCTTTGAGATCATCAAGCCTTGACCTAGAGCTCACTATCCTATCATTGCTGCCAAGCCACTACCACCATACCACATCCCTCTGCATCACTTCCACAACCTTTAAACACCTCTAGAGATGGTGACTCCACCACCACCACCCTGGGCAGCTTGCTCCAGGGCCTGGGAACCCTCTCTGTGAAGAAATTCTTCCTAACACCCAACCTGAGCATCCCACCACCACTATTCCTGCTCTACCCCTGACCCCAGACCATGCCCTTTCCATCCACACCTCCTCCTTTGCAGACACTGCACTTGACTTCCACCATTCTTGCAAATCCAAATTCCTTTATAGACTTTTAAAACCTAATTTGCTTTTAAGTCCTTGAAGCTGGGCTGGGCTCTCTCTTAACGAGCACACACTGGTGATAAGGTTTTAGTTAATTCTTGTTGATCCCATGGATAAAGTCAGCATTAGACTCAAAATTACAGCAGGCAGCTCCTCAAAGGCTGCTCTGGGTTTCTTCCTCCCACCTGAGAACTAAGAATCCTTCAGACTTTTTCCCCTGCATAGGAAAGTCATCAATGGTATCTGCAGCAGGACCTGTGCAAATGTGGGACCAGCCCTGCTGAAGCTGAATGAGCAATCAGGAGACATAGAATCATGAAATGTTAGGGGTTGGCAATGTCCTTTGGAGATCACTGAGTCCAAACCCACTGCCACAGCAGTGTCACCTAGGCCAAGTCACACAGGAATTCATCCAGATGGGTCTCAAAAGTCTGCAGAGAAGGAGACTCCACAACCTCTCTGGGGAGCCTGCTTCAGCACCCTCACACCAGTTTCTCCTCCTATTGAGGAGGAACCTCCTGGCTTGCAGCTTATACCTGTTGTCCCTTGTCCTGTTACTGAGTACCACTGAAAAGAGCCTGGCCCCTTCTTGGCACCCACCCCTCAGATATTGACAGACAGATCTACTCTCAGCCTTCTCCATACTGAAGAGCCCCAGGTCTCTCAGCCTGTCCTCATCAGACAGACATTCCAGGTGCTTTAGCACACCCTTGTAGCCTCCATTGGACACTCTCTAGTCTAGCTCCATCCCTCCTGAACTGGGCAGCCCAGAACTGGACACAATATTCCAGATGTGGTCTCACTGGAGGAAAACCTCCCTAAACCTGGTAGCCACACTTTTCTTGATGCATCCCAGGATGCCATTGGTTCTCTTGGCCACATGGGCACATTGCTGTCCCATGGGTAACTTTTTGTCTATGGGACTCCAAGGTCTTTCTCCACGGAGCTGCTTTCTGGCAGGATGAGCCCTGGTCTGTACTGGTGCCTGGTGATGTTCATGTCCAGATGCAGGACTCTGCACTTACAATCATAGAATCATAAAGTTGGAAGGGATCTCAAAGATCATCTAGTTCCAGCCCCCTGCCAGAGGCAGGGACACCTCCCACTAGCACAGCTCACTCAAGGCCTCCTCCAACCTGGCCTTCAACACCTCCAGGGAGGGAGCAGCCACAACCTCCCTGGGCAACCTGTGCCAGTGTCTCACCACCCTCACTGGAAAGAACTTCCTCCTAACATCCAGTCTAAATCTCTCCTCTGCCAGTCTAAACCCATTGCCCCTTGTCCTGGCATTGCAAGACCTTGTCAATAGTCCCTCCCCAGCCTTTCTGTAGGCCCCTTATTGATCTTTGGGGTCCCTTCTAAGAACCCAAACCATTCTATGAATCTACAAAAACTCTGGCCTGTGCTTCATGTTTTGTAGATATTGTGAGGTAGGGCAGCCAAGTCCTAACAAGACTGCTCAGCACAGGAAAGCAAAAACCCCTGGGAGCCAGCACAAAATCCACAGAAGAGATAATTTGTGGTTGCTTCAGTTTCTTAACCACAGCTTGGCCAAACTAACCTAATTTGAGAGTTTAGGAGAGATAGGGAGAAAGTCCTGCAAAGATGCTGAGGGGCCTGGAGCATCTCTGTGAGGAAGAAGGACTGAGAGAGTCCTGGAGCTGTTGAGTCTGGAGGAGAGCAGCCCCAGAAGGGATGTGATCAATGCTCAGCAAGAGATAAAAGGACCTGTGGTGGGGGGCAAGAGGCTGGGGCCAAACTCTTGTGAGTGGTTCCCAGGGACAAGACGATGGGCACAAACTGGAAGCCAGGAGGTCCATCTGAAGATGAGGAGAAACTTGTTTGGTGTGGGGGTGCTGGAGCCTTGGAGTAGGTTGCCCAGAGAGGTTATGGATCTTGCTTCTCTGGAAAGCTTCCAACCCCAGCTGGGCATTGTGCTGCTGGGCAAGCTGCTGTAGGTGCCCTGCTTTAGCAGAGGGTTGGACTGGATGATCTGCAGAGGTCCCTTCCAACCCCACCATGCTGGGATTCTGAGGTGACAGTTTAGCAGAGCCCTCACAGTAAATGGTGGCTTCCCCTCCCCTCAATGACACATTTCCACATGCAGAGGGATGTCAAAAGACCTTTCCAGCAGCCAGAGCAGCAGCTGTGCTCCTCTCTTCCCTCTGAATTCATCAGCCAACTCCCAGAGCTGTGGTTTCTTCTCCCAAGCCTGCCCCCCACCCAGTATGGTTTGGTTGGGGATTTTTTTTTCCCCCTTCCCCCAAGGGCATTTCAGTTCTCCAGCTAAACTGCAGCAATTTAGGCCAATAAATTGTTCTTTTTTTGTCATGCTGGCCACAACCTGTGAAAATTCCCTGCATTTAGATTCAACAAGGCTGCTCTTATCTGCAGCTCATCTCCAGAGAGACAATTACCATTTCCTCTGCCTTGATCTTGTTTGTTTAACTTGACACAGTGAAGAAAGGGCTGACATTGACCAAAATCCCCAGCATTAATTTCTCTCATGTTCAGCATTCATCATTGCCACCAGGCAGAAACGACATGGCAGGCACTGGGAACACCACACCAAGAAAGGCCCCTCAGAAAGAAGAGGAGCCAGCTGGGACAACACCAGGCTTCAGCAGCACCCCTCAAATTCAAGCCCTGCAAGAAGCAGCTGGATGGGTTGTCACCATCATGGCTTGGTCACAGCATGGTTTGTGTTGAAAGGGACCTTTCAAGGCCATCTGGTTCAACTCCCTATCTTGCTTTCCCCCATTTTAAGGCTAATATTTTGATTTTAAAAACTCTGCCTTGAGAACAAGTCAACCTGCTCCAGACAGGCTTTGGGTGTGCTTCCTCAAATGAGCCTGCCACCAGGGTTTGGGAGCTGCCAAACAAACTTCCTTGTCTCTTCTGGGCTGTTCCCGCTCATGGGCATAAGGCAGAAGCTGCAAGGCAGTGGGGTTGTATCTGGAGCAGGTTGAGATGCATCCAGGTGGTGATTTGAGCTGGCAAGTCAGGATTTGCAGAGTTTCTTCAAACATCAATTCTGCAGCACTTGACAGACACACTGCAATCCCACCATTCCCTGAGGAGATGGAAAACAGGGGCCTGCTGTTACCATGTTTTTGTCACTGCCACAGTTTTTCATACAAAAAAAAAAAATATATATATATTGCCCAGTCCTGGGGTTAAACTGAGATTGGATGGGCTGGAAGTGCTTTAACCACAAGCTCATTCTTTGAATTACTCCAAGGAGTTGAGAAACTTCTCATCACTGGGACCCAGATCAGTGTCACTGTGTAGCCATCTCCTGTGCCTGACAACAGACAGTTGTGTCCTGAAGAGATTGAAAGAGTATTTCTGGAGGAAAAGTAATCAAATTCTGGCATGTTGAAGAAGAGGTTGAAACCTGGGGCTGTTTAGGCTGCAGAAGAGCAGCCCCAGAGGGGATCTGATCAATGCTCATCAAGAGATAAAGTACTTGTGGGGGGCAAGGGGATGAGGCCAGACTCTTGTAAGTGGTGCCCAGGGACAGGCCAAGGGGCAACAAGCATGAACTGGAACCCAGAAGGTTCCATGTGAAGATGAGGAGAAACTTGTTTGGTGTGAGGGTGCTGAGGCCCTGGAGCAGGCTGCTCAGAGAGGTCTTGGAGTGTCCTCTGGAGAGCTTCCAATGCCAGCTGCCCATTGTGATGCTGGGCAAGCTGCTGTGGGTACCCCTAGTTTAGCAGGAGGGTGGACTGCATGATCTCCAGAGGTCTCTTCCAACTCCACCACACTGGGATTTGGTATTCTCTGATCCTTTTTACACCAAACCTGTTTTTTGGGTCATATTGTTTCTGCAACTAAAAATAAAATGTTGAATTTCTGTGTTGCTTGAGGACATAGAAACATAGAACAGTTTAGGCTGGCAGGGACCTTAAAGATCATCTAGTTCCAATCTCCCCACCAGGGCAAGGGTGCCCAAAACAACTAGACTTGCTTGCTCAAGGCTTCATCCAACCTGGCCTTGAACATATGTAAGGAGGAGGCATCCACAACCTATCTGGGCAACCTGTTCCTGTCTTACCATCCTTGTACTGAAGGTGGCGAATGTCTGGAGAGCAGCCCTGAGGAAAAGGACCTTGGAGTCTGGGTTGATGAAAAGCTCAACATGAGCCTGCAGTGTGCACATGCAGCCCAGACAGCAACTGAGTCCTAGGCTGCATCAAGAGCAGCGTGGCCAGCAGGGCAAGGGAGGGGATTCTGCCACTTTGCTCTTGTCAGACCCCACCTGGAGTCCTGTGTGCAGTTCTGGAGCCCTCAGCACAGGAAGGACATGGAAGTGTTGGAGCGGGTCCAGAGGAGGGTCACAAAGATGATCAGAAGGCTACAGCAGCTCTCCTATGAGGACAGGCTGAGAGAGTTGGGGCTCTTCAGCCTGGAGAAGAGAAGGCTTCCAGGAGACCTTAGAGTAGCCTTCCAGTATCTGAAGAGGGCTCCAGGAAGGCTGGGAAGGGACTATTGACAAGGTCTTGCAATGACAGGACAAGGGGCAATGGGTTTGAACTGGCAGAGGGGAGATTTAGACTGGATGTTAGGAGGAAGTTCTTTACAGTGAGGGTGGTGAGGCACTGGAACAGGTTGCCCAGGGAGGTTGTGGCTGCTCCCTCCCTGGAGGTGTTCAAGGCCAGATTGGATGAGGCCTTGAGTGAGCTGTACTAGTGGGAGGTGTCCTTGCTTATGGCAGGGGGTTGGAACTAGATGATCCTTGAGGTCCCTTCCAACCTTACCATTCTATGATTCTATGACTTCTTCCTAAAATCTAATCTAAACGTCTCTCTGTGGTCCTCACCCTGTGTCAGGGCAAAGAGCAACAACTCCACAGTGCTGTGTCACTACATCACTCACCCGGCCTGCAACCCAGCCCTTCAGAAATGAGGGGAAAACAGTTAAATCCCTGTGCCTTTGCTCATTCCAGCTCCAGCTCCTCTGGTGACAAAGAAACACCTACCTGCAAGAACTCATTGAGCTCCACCTGCCCATTTTTGTTCAGATCCACCTCGTTGAGGATGTCATGAAGGGTGTTCTCAGCAATTTGCACACTGATGCTCTGCAGACAAAGAAACAGAACAGAGGTGATTCAGCTGAACTGCTCAGCACTGCTTGGTCCACACTGAAATCTAGAGGAGGGACTTGAAAAGGTAGCCAATGGAACAGAAGATGTTACCTCCAGGACACGCTGCACATCCAGGATGGTAATGAAGCCTTTCTTCTCCTTGTCAAACATGTGGAATCGCTTCTTGTACCTGCAAGATGAGGGTCAGCAGAGAACTAGAGAACAGGGCTGGTGAGGAGCAGCTGAGAGGCCTGGGGTTGTTTAGCCTGGAGAAGAGAAGGCTTCGAAGGCCCCCTTCAGATACTGGAAGGCTACTATAAGGTCTCCTACAGGAAGGCTGAGGAGGGACTATTGACAAGGTCTTGCAATGCCAGGACAAGGGGCAATGGGTTTGAACTGGCAGAGGGGAGATTTAAACTAGATGTCAGAAGGAAGTTCTTTGCAGTGAGGGTGGTGAGACACTGGAACAGATTGCCCAGGGAGGTTGTGGCTGCTCCCTCCCTGGAGGTGTTGAAGGCCAGGTTGGAGGAGGTCTTGAGTGAGCTGTACTAGTGGGAGGTGTCCCTGCCTCTGGCAGGGGGTTGGAACTGGATGATCCTTCCAACCTTACCATTCTATGAGCATTGCTCTCTATAACTCCCTGAAAGGAGGTTGGAGTGAGTTGGGAGTTGGCCTCTTCTCCATAGTATCTGGTGACAGGACAAGAGGAAAGCTGTGGTAGAAGAGGATTAGGTTGGACGTGAGGAGCAATCTCTTTTCTGCAAAGGTGTTCAGGCATTGGAACAGGCTGCCCAGGGAGGAGGTGGAGTAAGCATCCCTGGAGGGATGCAAGAAACGGCACTTAGACCACGTCCCTAACAGCCATGGTGGTATTGTGTGGATGGTTGGACAGGATGGTCTTGGAGCTCTTTCTCAAACAAAACAATGCCATGATTCTATGATCAGTGGGAGTACTACCTCTGGGGAGCAGGACAGGTCTGAATTCCTAGCAGCACAGGGAACTCTTCACTCACCTTTCAATATCAGAAGGCAGGAGGCTGATTTCAGAGCTGTCTGCTAATTGATCTGATTTCACTTTGTAGCCCATTTCAAAATAGAGAAATTTTTTTGCAGCTTCAAGCTCTTCCTACAATGACAAAAGAAGAGCTGTGTGTGTCTGAGGAGCAGGCAGATCCTACACCATGATCACCACTGTCCCCCTTTTCTGATTCAGACCTGCTGAAAAGTGTCAGCACACAAAGTATCTGAGGAGGAACAGGACAGGAACTCCAGGTCTCCTTCACCTCCCTGAAGGTGTTCAAGAAATGTGTGGGACATGGAACTTTGGCAGATGGTTTAATGGCCATGGTGGTGTTGGGTTGATGGTTGGACTGGATGATCTTAGATTCTATGATGGACATTAGGAAGAAGTTTTTTACTACGAGAGTGATGGAACACTGTAACAGGTTGCCCAAATACGTGGTGGAGGCCTCGTCCCCGGAGACATTCAAGATCAGGCTTGATGTGGCTCTGAACAACCTGATCTAGTTGGAGATGTCTCTGCTTAATGCAGAGGGGGGTTGGACTAGATGACCTTCAAAGATTCCTTCTAACCCAATGCATTCTATGATTTGTTTTTAAAGCTGGGGAGCAGGACATGGATCTTCACTGTCCTCTCCAGCCAAAGCCAGCTCATTTCCCAGCTGTTTTGATCTCCTTGCAATGAACTGCTGCCCACGAAAGGGGGTTGGAACTAGAACATCTTTAAGATCTCTCCCAACCCAAACCATTCTTTATATCAATGAACCACACCAAGTGAATCACTCTTCAGAAGAAAGCCCCATTGGAGAGCTTTTAGTCAACTCCTTCAGAGCTGGAAACTCCTTCAGAAAGCCAGATGATAAAAGGCCCTTGGTACCTTTCTTTTCTGCTCACTCCAGTTAAGTTCCTTCCCCATTATCTCCACGATTCTTGGCAGAGCCTCCTCTGCAGCCTGCACATTGAGGAAGGCCAGGCGAGTGCGGCGGGAGATGATGTCCACGGCGGTGCGGGCGTACTCCTTCACACCATACACCACCTGCACCAGGGGCAGAGGGAAGCACCAGTGAGAGGCCAGCCAGGAGCTGCCAGAACCTGTGCTCAGCACCACAAACAACACCACTGGGCTGGCTACAAACTCTGACCTGCTGCAACAGGCTCCCACCCAGCCAGGAGAAGAGCTGGAGAAGATCCTTCTCCCTTGGAATCTTTTTTAAACTGCACCTGGGATCAAAGTTGGGTGTGAAACAAAAAATGGACAGGTAAGGGGTGAGCTGCTGGAGAACAGCTCCACAGAGAAAAACCTTGGAGTGCTGGAGGAGAGCAAGTTCCCCATGAGTCAACAATATGCCCTTGTAGCCAAGAAAGCAAATGGTCTCCTGGGGTGCATGAAGAGTGTGGTCAGTAGGTCAGTGGAGGTTCTCCTCTCCCTCTGCTCTGCCCTAATGAGCACACAGCTGAAGAACTGGGTTGAGTTCTTAGGCTTCAGCTTAAAAGAGAGAGGGAACTACTGGAGAGAGTCCAGTAGAGGCTACAAAGATGCTGGGGGGTCTGGAGCATCTGCATGATGAGGAAAGGCTGAGAGCCCTGGGGCTGTTGAGCCTGGAGAAAAGCATTCCCAGAGGGGATCTGATCAATGCTCAGCAAGAGATAAAGGGTGAGGGAGTAGATGATGAGGCCAGACTGTTGTCAGTGGTGCCCACTGACAGGACAAGGGGCAAGAGACAGAAACTGGAAGCCAGGAGGTTCCAGCTGGAGATTAGGAGAAAATTCTCCATCATGAGGGTGCCAGAGGTCCTTTCAACCCCCACCATGCTGGGATTCAAAGAATGTGATGGGAGTTTCTCCACATACCTCAGCTTCAATGTAAGGAAATTCCGACACAAGCCGTTTCCCAACGATAGGCCATCTCTTCCCTGTCACCTGGGCTATCTTGGCCACCTCAAAAGCCTTGTCACCATATGTTGAAGCCAGATGCTGAGCCACCTATGGAGTTGAAAACAAATTCAACCTGCTGAGGGTCCTGGCATTGTTCAGCCTGGAGAAAAAGAGGCTGAGGGGAGACCTCCTGGCTCTCTGTAACTCCCTGAATCGATGCTGAAGTCCTCTTTTCTGAGTGGCAGGAGAAGAGGAAATGGCCTCAAGCTGGACCAGGGGAGGGCTTCGGAAGAAAATTCTTCACTGAAAGTATTCTCAAAGACTGGACCAGACTGCCCAGGGAGATGGTTGAATCCCTATCCCTGGAGGTGTTTCAAAGAGGCAAACGTGGTGCTGAGGGACATAGTTTAGCAGCAGCCTTGGCAGGGTTAGAGAATGGTTGGAATGGATGATCTTAAAGGGCTTTTCCAGCCCAAAGCACTCTGTGACTCAATGCTTTGGAAAGCACATCAAAGAGAAAAGCTGCTTGCCAGGTCTCTTATCTCAAGCCACAAACAGCATGAGGAGGGCACTGGATGTTGACTGTGTGAGAGGAAACTCCTTGGGCTGTGGATGGATCTGAGCAGCATCGACACTGCTGCAAAACCCCTCCAACACACTAACACCAGCAGCAACCACCACTCACCTCACTTTCAAGTCCATAGTCTTGGACCAACCTAATGTAGAGAGTGGGACTCCAGTCCTCAGCCCCTTGTAGCTGCAGTCCAATGGTCTTACTGGAACCTGCCTTCAGACCATGTGCCCGAATGGCTGCATCGACGGCATCCTGGGCCATGGCACGGTAGGTTGTCCACTTCCCACCTGCAACCACACATTTACCTCTAGATTTGGGGGAAACAAGCAGAATGCCAAGCTGATGAGTACTGGTACGTTCAGCCTGCAGAAAAGAAGGCTCCAGGGAGATCTTACAGTAACCTTCTGCTTGAAGAGGCTACAGGAAAGCTGGGAAGGGACATCTGACAAGGGCTTGTACCGAAAGGATGAGAGGCAATGGTTTGAGACTGGAGTAGGGTAAACTTAGGTTGGACATTAGGAGAAAGTTTCCCACAATGAGAGTGGTGAGACAGTGGAACAGGTTGCCCAGGGGGGCTGTGGATGCCCCCTTCATGGAGGTGTTCAAGACCAAGTTCAATGAGACCTTGAGCAACCTGTGGTCCAGTGGAAGGTGTCCCTGTCCATGTCAGAGGATGGGAATTAGATGATCTTGAAGGTTGCTTCCAACCCAAACCATTCTTTGGATCTCTATTTCATATATCCCATTGTTCTTACTGGTCTTGCTCCAACAAGCCAGCCACACCACCGCCATCACAGAACCACAGAACTGTTTGGGCTGGACTCTGAGGTCACTGAGTCTAACACCACCACAGCCATTAAACCATGACTATAGAGATGTGCAGGATCATCCTGGAACAGGAAAAGTATGGACCAAAACCCAGTGGGGAATGCCCAGCCAAGTTGTACCTGCGATGGTGACCAGGCCGCTCTGGCTGATGTTGACAACGTGGTTCCGGGAGATGGACTGCGTGTCCTTGGAGCTGGGGTCTGTCACCAGAGGACGAATGCCACTCCATGCTGCCAACACATCTCCCCTTCTCACTGTCCAGAAGCAAAGATCAGCCAAAGTCAGTCACAGTGGTGTTGCCTCCAAGTAGATACTCGCTGTGGAATGGGGGCTGTGCTTGAGAGCTGAACAACTCAAAAAGCTGGAGAAGGTTCTCTAATGTTGGGCTAGAGAAGTAAAACCAGCACAGCTCTGAGTGGTTTCAAAACTGTTCTGTACCCCAAAGCCAGAGACATGGAGGTCTGTTGTTCAAACCAGGTGAAAAACAGAGAACAGAGATAGAGAATCATAGAATGGTAAGGTTGGAAGGGACCTCAAGGATCATCCAGTTCCAACCCCCTGCCATAGGCAGGGACACCTCCCACTAGTACAGCTCACTCAAGGCCTCCTCCAATCTGGCCTTGAACACCTCCAGGGAGGGAGCAGCCACAACCTCCCTGGGCAACCTGTGCCAGTGTCTCACCACCCTCACTGGAAAGAACTTCCTCCTAACATCCAGTCTAAATCTCCCCTCTGCCAGTTCAAACCCATTGCCCCTTGTCCTGTTGTTGCAAGACCCTGTCAATAGTCCCTCCCCAGCCTTCCTGTAGGCCTCCTTCAGATCATGGAAGGCTACTCTAAAGTCTCCTGGAAGCCTTCTCTTCTCCAGGCTGCAGAGCCCCAACTCTCTCAGCCTGTCCTCACAGCAGAGCTGCTGCAGCCCTCTGAGCATCTTTGTGGCCCTCCTCTGGACCCGCTCCAACACTTCCATGTCCTTCCTGTGCTGAGGGCTCCAGAACTGCACACAGGACTCCAGGTGGGGTCTGACAAGAGCAGAGTAAAGGGGCAGAATCACCTCCCTTGCCCTGCTGGCCACGCAGCTCTTGATGCAGCCTAGGACTCAGTTGGCTGTCTGGGCTGCATGTGCACACTGCAGGCTCATGTTGAGCTTTTCATCACCCCAGACTCCAAGGCCCTTTTCCTCAGGGCTGCTCTCAGCCATTCCCCACCCAGCCTGGAGTTGTGCTTGGGATTGTGCCTACCCAGGTGCAGGACCTTACACTCGGCCTTGTTGAATGTCATGAGGTTGGCCTGGGCCCACCTCTGCAGCCTGTGCAGGTCCCTCTGGATGGATCCCTGCCCTCTAGCAAGTTGACTGTGCCACACAGCTTGGTGTCATCTGCAAACCTGCTGAGGGTGCACTGATTCCTCTGTCCATGGAATTACTTAGGTTGGAAGAGACCTAAAAAGCCTTTAGCGGCTGCAGAAAAAAGGTGGGGAGACACTGGAACAGGTTGCCCAGAGAGGCTGTGGATGGCCCCTACCTGAACATATTCAAGGTCAGTTTGGATGAGGCCTTGAGCAACCTGGTCTAGTGGAAGGTGTCCCTGAAAGGGAGTTAGAACCAGACAATCTTGCCATCTCTTACAACTCAAACCATTCTATGATTCTATGAATTAAAACATCCTAGCCTCCAAAAGCCACATTTTTAATGGATAAAAAAAACCAAACAACAACAAAAAACAAACCAGGACCAAGAGAGAATTTAGCAAAATCCATTTTGTTGCTTATTACAAGGAAGGAAAAAAAAAAAAACCTGACTGATTTTTCTTGACTCTGAAGTCTTTGGAACATTGGAATTGGTTTTCTTTTTATCCAACTTTCAGCCTAATGAGAATTGAAAAATCAGTAAAAGGGCATAAAAAAAACCCCAACAAACCCAAACCCCACAGAAACTATCCCCAGAAGACCACAAAATAGATTTCCCAAATCAATGGTGCTCTGCCAGCATGTTGAACCTGCCAACGTGAAGTGTTAATCACAGAAATAAGATCCCACATTAGGTTTATAAACTAATGAAACTCGAAAGCGCGGCGCGTGCGACACCCTCATTAAGCAGCTGGAGCCCTGCCAAGCCTGTGGCAGTTGATAACCCTGGCACTGGCTCTGGCAGCAGGAAGGAAGGGCTGCAGCCAGCTGATAGGGCCACCACCACGTCCTCAAGTCAGTGACAAGCAATCTATAAAGGCTGCTAATTGCACGTGTGACGAGCGGCGTGTGTGCAGGCAGGCTCCATTCAAAGCAACTGAACCCTTCAGACCAGGTTTCTGTAGGGTACCTCCCCCAACATCTCTGTCTTCCTCATGCTCCTAGCTCCACCAGCTTCCTTCCTGTCTACAGCCTGGGCTTATCTATCATAGAATCATGGAATGGTTTCATTTGGAAAAGATCTCTAAGATCATCAAGTCCACTTGTTAATCCAGCATAACCATGGCCATTAAAAGCAGTGTAACCAGCGGGACGAGGGAGGTGATTCTGCTCCTCTGCTCTGATCTGGTGGGACCCCACTTAGAGTTCTGGGGCTCCCAACATGACAAAGACAGAATTGTTGGAGCAGGTTCAGAGGAGGCCACAACGATGACCAGAGGGCTGGATCACCTCTCCTATTGGGACAGGCTGAGAGCCCTGGGGCTGCTGAGCTTGGAGAAGAGCAGCCCCAGAGGGGATCTACTCAATGTTCACCAAGAGCTGAAGGACCTGTGGAGGGCAAGAGACTGGGGACAGGCTTTTGTCAGTGGTGCCAAGGGACAGAACAAGTTGCAATGGGCACAAACTGGAAGCTAGGAGGTTCCACCTGAAGAGAAGAAGAAACCTGTTAGGTGTGAGGGTGCAGGAGCCCCAGAGCAGATTTTCCAGAGAGACTCTGAAGTCTCCTCACCTGGAGAGCTTCCAAACTCAGCTGGACATTGTGAACCTGGGCAAGCTGCTGTGAGTGCCCCTGTTTTAGCAGGGGAGTTGTACTGGATGATCCCCCTTTACTCTGCTCTCATCAGACCCCATCTGGAGTACTGTGTACAGTTGTGGAGCTCCCAGCACAGGAAGGACATAGATGTGTTGGAGCAGGTCAAGAGGAGGCCACAAAGACGCTCAGAGGGCTCCAGCAGCTCTCCTATGAGGACAGACTGAGAGAGTTGGATCTCTGCAGCCTGCAGAAGAGAAGGCTTCCAGGAGACCTTAAAGTAGCCTTCCAGTATCTGAAGGGGGCTACAGGAAGGCTGGGGAGGGACTATTGACAAGGTCTTGTAATGACAGGNTCTCCACATGCCCCTTTTTTTTCTATTTAAATAGTGCAAGTAGTGCAGGGTTATCTGGAAAAGCATCATTCTACAGCTCTGAAACAGACCAGGAGGATGGTTATGCCCTACTAGCTTTAGAAGCACTCAGAAGCACAAGGACCACAGACACCACATCACAGACAGCACTGAATCAATCTGAAGTGCCATGGAGTCATCAGCACCTCCTCAGAGTCAAAGAGAGCTGACAAAGCTTTACCTTCAACATCCACACTAAGGTAGTTTCGCACTTCGTTCAGAATGAAGTTGATGTCCTCCTCTGTTGGGATGGGATGGGAAGTGACATCAGTTGGGCTATCTGTGGTCCCTGCAATAGTCATCTTCTCCCAGGGCAAGAAGAAAATCACTCGACCATCACTGGTGGCTGGGTCCAGCAGACCCATGTTATCAGGGCTGAAAGCAAAGAGAGACATGGCTCAAAACAGGTCAGGCAGCACCAGGGCTTCTTGCACACCCAGTGTCCCACAAAAAGCATTCAACCTTCACCTCTGGTCTTGGGCCAAATTATTGAATAAACAGTCAGAGATTTCCCACATGGCCATCACTTGACTTTAAATGACAGCCCCAGAAGTTTGGAGAAATCATGGAACCACAGAGTGGGCCATGGGCAGGGACAGCTTCCGCTAGATTGGGTTGCTCAAGGCTTCATCCAGCCTGGCCACCTCCAGGCATCCACAACCTCCTTGGGCAACCTGTTCCAGTGACTCCCCACTCTCACTGTAAAGAACTTCTTCCTAATCTCTAGTCTAAATCTCCCCTCCTCAAGCTTTAATCCTTGAAGGAAAGATGTTGACTTTCACTCCAGGTCCTGGCAGTGCTTGTGAAAACACCTGCAGTTAGCTGCCTTCAAAGAGAAGGGGTATAGAGGAAGGATATGGAATGAAGGCAGGAGGTACATGTTTAGGTGGTACTAAAGGCCATCAGAAGGGAATAATTCAACAGGTTCAAACTTCTACAGTAAGCTGAAGGTAGACAAAAAGCTGCTTGGCCATGAATGACCTACTGGAGGGAGACAGAAGCTGAACCACTGGATATAGCTGGCAGATCAAGAGAGGTGATTCTGCTCCTCTACTCTGGTGAGACCTCACCTGGAGTACTGTGTCCAGCTATAGGGACACCAAGACATGGACCTGATGGAGTGGGTCCAGAGGGTCCAGAGTGCTGCAGCACCTCCCCTGTGGGAACAGGTTGAAAGAGTTGGGGCTGCTCAATGTGGAGAAGAGAAGTCTCTAGGGAGACCTTAGAGCTGCATTTCAGTATCTGAATGGGACCCAGAGGAAGGCTGGGGAGGGACTGTTTAGAAAGCCCCTGTGGTGACAGAATGAGGGGCACCACTTTAAAACTGGAGCAGAGGAGATTCAGGTTGGACATTAGGAGGAAGTTCTTCACAATTAGTGTGGTAAAACACTGCAACAGCTTGCCCAGAGATGTGGTGGAGGCCCCATCCCTAGAGACATTCAGTATCAGACTTGGTGTGGCCCTGGGCAGGCTGATGTAGTTGGAGGTGTCCCTGCCAACTGCAGAGGGTTTGGACAAGATAAGCTTTGAGAGTCCCTTCCAACCTGCTGCATTCTGTGAATCTGTGAGTATTGAATTTTGTGACAGTCTAAAGTGACTGCTGAAGGTAAGTTTGCACTGTCTGGGCAGGCTGGAAGAGGAGCTGAAAACTTCCTATGGAGCATGTATATCAGAATGTTCTTCAGGTGATATTTATAGACAGCTTAAGCCTACAGTTGGAGGAGGACAATTTAATAGGGGAAGTCAACACAGGTTGGTGGAAGGTAAACCACGTCAGACAAATGATTACTTTTGAAAATGAAAAGGCTATTGATTTAGAGACAGGAAAGCTGAGGTTTAATAAACCCCATCAGGACAGGCACTGAACTTCAGCTCTTTCCTCGAAAGGATGAGTTTTTGTGATGTTTTAAAAAAAAAAAGGTGATTTTGTAAGAAGTGTGGGAAAAAAAAAATAAGGAAGAGAAATAAAGATTGAAACTAAGTTTTAGTCTGGAGAAAAGGAGGCTGAACACTCCAAAAAAGACATTGAGGTGTTGGAGTAGGTCCAGAGAAGGGTAATGAAGCTGGTATTTAGGTCTGGAGAACAGGGCTGGTGAGAAGTAGCTGAGGGAACTGGGGAAGATGAGGCTGAGGAGAGACCTCATGGCTCTCTACAGCTCCCTGAAAGGAGCTTGGAGCCGGGTAGGGGGTTTGGTCTCTTCTCCCAAGGAACAAGTGATAGGACAAGAGAAAATGGCCTCAAGTTGTGGAGAAGAAGATTAGGGTGGTGCAGGAGTGGTCAGGCATTGGAACAGGCTGATCAGGAAGGTGGTGGAGTCCCCATCCCTGGAGGTGTTCAAGAAATCTGTGGCCATGGCACTGTGGGACATGGTTTAGTGGCCATGGTGGTGTTGGGTTGATGGTTGGACTGGGTAATCTTAGAGGTCCACTATAATAATTCTGATTCTGTGCTTTTAAGTTCCAGTACATTGCCTATGGATTGAAGTGTTTCCAACTGCACAGCAGACAACGAGGAAGGACAAACATTCTCCACCAATTAGTTTGCTGAATTAATGACTACCAGCTATCCTGGGAAGCTCTTCCCATCTCCATCTCCTATTGCTGTGTTTGTTCCATCTGATAGAAACAACTGAGCAGCCCCCCAGACCCATGCCCTATAAGGTGTTTCTCAGCCAAGTGTAAGGTCCTGCACCTGGGTAGGCACAATCCCAAGTACAACTCCAGGTTGGGTGGGGAATGGCTGAGAGCAGCCCTGAGGAAAAGGACCTTGGGGTCTGGGTTGATGAAAAGCTCAACATGAGCCTGCAGTGTGCACATGCAGCCCAGACAGCAACCGAGTCCTAGGCTGCATCAAGAGCAGCGTGGCCAGCAGGGCAAGGGAGGGGATTCTGCCCCTTTACTCTGCTCTCGTCAGACCCCACCTGGAGTCCTGTGTGCAGTTCTGGAGCCCTCAGCACAGGAAGGACATGGAAGTGTTGGAGCAGGTCCAGAGGAGGCCACAAAGATGCTCAGAGGGCTGCAGCAGCTCTGCTGTGAGGACAGGCTGAGAGAGTTGGGGCTCTGCAGCCTGGAGAAGAGAAGGCTTCAAGGAGACCTTAGAGTAGCCTTCCAGTATCTGAAGGGGGCCTACAGGAAGGCTGG
>VWZE01008247.1:54969-69197 GCA_013396675.1 Eubucco bourcierii
AAAAAAAAAATAATTTCTTACAACTTCTACTTTTAAGTAAGGTCCAGGTTAAAATATTTCAAGAGAGGATACATTAAAAAAAAAAAAAGTTGAAAAAACAAAGAACAATTCTTATAGATTGTTCTACTTTTAAATCAGCTCCAGATTCAAATATTTCAGAGGAGGATGCATTAAAAAAGTCCTGGAGATCCCAAATATAAAGAACAATTCTTACAGTTTCTTCTAATTTTAGGTAAGCTTCAGATTCAAATATTTCAGGAGGAAATGCATACAAAAAATAATCAAAAAATTACAAAACCAAAGAACAAGCCTTAC
This sequence comes from Eubucco bourcierii, assembly GCA_013396675.1. NCBI lineage: Eukaryota > Metazoa > Chordata > Aves > Piciformes > Ramphastidae > Eubucco > Eubucco bourcierii. The sequence continues at coordinate 55,285 of VWZE01008247.1, forward strand.
AGTTTCTTCTACTTTTAAATAAGGTCCAGATCCAAATGTTCCAGGAGGAAATAAATAGGAAAAAAAATCCCGAGGATGTAAAAAAAAAAATCAAAGAATAATTCTTACAACTTTTAAATAAGTTTCAGATTGAAATAGTTCAGGAGAGAATGCATTAAAAAATAAAATAAAAATATCCCAAAAATAAAGAACCATTTTTACAGCTTCTTCTACCACCAACTAAGCTCCAGATTCAACTATTTCAGAAAAAAAAAAATACATCTAATAAAGTCCTGAAGATGCCAAAAATAAAGCACAATTCTTACAGCTTCTTTTACCTTTAACTAAGCTCCAAATTCAAATATTTCAGGAGGGAATACTTAAAAAAAAAAAAAAAAAAAAAGGAATCTCCAAATGCCAAAAAATAAAGAACAATTCTTACAGCCTTGCCAAGTGCCTTGGAAATTTGTAGAGCAAGCCATTCAAAAGCTAAAAATCAGGCAGTGGCATGACAGTCACCACAGAATCACAGCTCCTCCACAGCTCCAGAAGCTGTAGCTGGTAATTCCTGCTGGCACGAAATAGCAGGAGATTCAAAAAGTGGGGTCAACAACCTGCAATCTGAAAATTCAGGCTTGATTCCAGAATACACTTTTTTGGGGTTGGTTTTTTTTCCCTCAGATACCCAAAGGCTTCTCTTGCCAGGCAAAAATATGTTCAGAAAACCCAAGCCTGTGAGCACCTAGAGATGGTAAAAAATAATGCTTCTGAAAAAAGAACTGTGCCTCTTGGAATTGCTGAAGGCTTGGAACTGAAATCTTTTGGCCAGTTGGAAGCCTGCTTTCATGTTTTTTTCATAGAATCAGAGAAGAAGGTTGGAAAAGACCTTTAAGATCGTGGAGCCCAGCCCTGGTTTTTCTTGGGTTTAACATATATTTTCTAGATCTTTCAGAGACTCATAGAATGGGTTGGGTTGGAAGGGACCTTGAAGATCATTTGATTCCAAACTTCCTATCATGGGACGCTTGCTCAAGGCTCTTAATGATACATAACTGGAGCGTCCATCCAACCCAACCCATCCTCCGATTCCATTCCACTCTATTCCATTCCACATATTCTACCCTACATTATCTACCCTATCCCCTCCTGTCCCTTCTAGCCTGCTCTGCCCTACCCCCTCCTGTCCCTTCTACCCCGCCCTGCCCTACCCCCTCCTGTCCCTTCTATCCCGCCCTATCCATTGTACCCTACCCTATCCATTCTACCCTCCCCTATCCATTCTACTCATTCTATCCTACCCTATCCTGTGCATTCTATTCTATCCTCTGTTAAGTTTTCTATTCTAATCATATATTTTCTATTTTATGATGTTACATTATAATACAATATAACTGATATTATATTCTATATATTCTATAACATTCTATTCATTCTATTCTATCATATTGTATTGCATTATAATACAATATAATTGGCTATTCTATTCTATCTATTGCATACAGAATTATTAAGAAGATATAAAAATGGAGATTAATTCTTCCAGTTTAAAATGCTTCAAAACCCTTCTGCCCACGATCCTGGGAGCTCAACCCAGCTCCTCCACCCCACTGCCTCTCCTCCACTTTTCTTTCAGCTACATAAGCAGAAGTGACAGATCACTGCTCAGATAGCAGCCACGTTCTTCCCCCAAAATGTTGCCTGGGTTGTTGTGGGTTTTTTTTTTTTTTTTTTTTGCTATTCAGGAGGATCCTAATGGCAAGGAAATGCTAAATGAAGTCTGACATCTACCCCTAAGAAACAAACTTGTGAGTTGTAGCTTGAAAGCAAACCTTGAATAAATAGGACACGTTGTGTACACCCAGGCTAACATCCAACATATGCTGCAGCTTCCCGACGCTGAGACAGAGCAAGAATAGCCTCTGGGAAAGCTCTGATGTGCTCTTGCTGGTGCTTCCAACATTTATAATGGGCCTGGTTTGCCCTCTTTTTTTATTTTTTTTTAAATTCCCCCTGTACAAACAATTTGCAAAATGTAATTAAGATGAGCATAGCAACGGTTCAGAACACAACATGGCCATGAATAACGGATGGCCTGACACACCAAGGTTTGATCCACAAGTACCAACCAGAGCAGGTAGCACTCCTGATTGCTCCTCAACTGAAGAAGAGGGCCACCACCCAGCCATTACTGAGCAGGAGGGTGTCATAGAATCACAGAACGGGTTGGGTTCAGTTGGGTTGGGTTGGAAGAGACCTCAGAGATTCATAAAATGGGTTGGGTTGGAAGGGACTTCAAAGATTCACAGAATCATAGAACAGGTGGAGTTGGAAGGGATCTCAAGGATTCATAGAATGGGTTGGGTTGGAAGGGACCTCAGAGATTCATAGAATGGGTTGGGTTGGAGGGGACCTCATAGAATCATAGAACAGGCGGAGTTGGAAGGGACCTCAGAGATTCATAGAATAGGTTGGGTTGGAAGGGACCTCAAAGATTCATAGAATGGGTTGGGTTGGAAGGGACCTCAAAGATTCATAGAATGGGTTGGGTTGGAAGGGACCTCAAAGATTCATAGACTCATAGAATTGGTTGGGTTGGAAGGGACCTCAAAGATTCATAGAATAATAGAATAGGTTGTGTTGGAAGGGACTTCAAAGATCCATAGAATAATAGAATAGGTTGGGTTGGAAGGGACCTCAGAGATTCATAGACTCATAGAATTGGTTGGGTTGGAAGTGACCTCAAAGATTCATATAATAATAGAATAGGTTGTGTTGGAAGGGACTTCAAAGATCCATAGAATCATAGAACAGTTTGTGTTGGAAGAGACCTTAAGGATTCATAGATACATAGAATGGGTTGGGTTAGAAGGGACCTCAAAGATTCATCCATGACCTCCCTCGGCAGCTTGTTCCGGTGTCTCACTACACTCACTGTAAAGAATCTCCTTCTAGCAAGATGAACCCTTCAAGCTGCTTCAAGAAAGCCAATGTACATCATCTCCACCTTTGTTTCTCCACCCAAGAACAGACCACAAAGAAATAATAGAAGCAGAGAAAGGCAACCTACCATCATAGTAGACAATAGCTCCAACCAGATCATCTTTGCGTAGCATTGGGAAGAGCTCCAAGGCTCTGGACTTGCTGAGGACATAACTACTTTTCAGGCACTGGCTTCCTGCCACCAGGTCATAGAGTTTTATTCCAAACCAGTAGTAGGGCAGCTGCCACCACCTGCATGGGAAAAAAAGATCCATAGGAAATTAAATTACATCTGCCACCACCTGCATGGGAAAAAAAGATCCATAGGAAATTAAATTACATCTTGAGACATTTCAAATGGCATTCAGAGGCAGTTGTCATCGAGAAGGTAGAAAGGATCATAGATGGTGTGGGACAACAGTTGTACCACCAGACAAGTCCATGGCTTCACAAGATAGTGCAAATTCTATAGGTTTGTGTTTCAACCATCCTGCTCACTGCAGTCAGCCAAGCAGCTTCAAGGCTTTCATTATTCTGGATGAGGGTCATAAACTGGGTTTTTTACTTTAGTGCAAGGTGAGATATTAAAGTTCTGTGATAAGGGAAGAACCAGGTTGTGTGTGAACTGAAAGGGTTCCCCAAAGGCACACCTTGGCTAACATCTTCTGCACCAACAGGACAAATGACTGCAGCTGGACTAGTAAAATATGTTAGCTCCAGCCATCAGAACCCTCTTCCGCTAGGACAGAAATAAATCCACACATTACAGACGCACTTAATCATCTAGGCTGGGAAAGACCTTCAAGATCATCCAGCCCAACCTTTCTCTAACTCTACCAAGGCTGGTGCTAAATCAGTCACTCAGCACCACATTTCTGCCTCTTTGAAACACATCATAGGATGAGGATTCAACCACCTGCCTGGGGAACCCATTCCAGTCTTTGAGAACCCTTTCGGTGAAGAAGTTTCTTCTAATATCCAATCTAAAGCTTAACAGCTCAGGTCCAAGCTTCTGGACATTAACGACAGCTGCTTGGTGCCATGAGAGGATTTCATAAATTCATAGAATGGCTTGAGTTGGAAGGGACCTTGGCCCATGGGCAGGGACACCTCCCACTAGCCCAGATTGCTCAAGGCCTCATCCCACCTGGCCTTGAACACCTTCAGGGAGGGGGAATCCACAGCCTCCCTGGGCAACCTGTGCCAGTGTCTTACCACTCTCACTGTAAAGAATTTCCTTCTGCTCTCCAATCTTAGAATCATAGAACGGTAAGGTTGGAAGGGATCTCAAGGATCATCCAGTTCCATCCCCCTGCCATAGGCAGGGACACCTCCCACTAGTACAGCTCACTCAAGGCCTCATCCAACCTGCCCTTGAACACCTCCAGAGAGGGAGCAGCCACAACCTCCCTGGGCAACCTGTGCCAGTGTCTCACCACCCTCACTGGAAAGAACTTCCTCCTCACATCCAGTCTAAATCTTCCCTCTGCCAGTTCAAACCCATTGCCCCTTTTCCTGTCATTGCAGGACCTTGTAAATAGTCCCTCCCCAGCCTTCCTGTAGCCCCCTTCAGATACTGGAAGGCTACTCTAAGGTCTCCTGGAAGCCCTCTCTTCTCCAGGCTCAAAAGCCCCAACTCTCTCAGTCTGTCCTCATAGGAGAGCTGCTCCAGCCCTCTACCCTCCTCCCCCAGTCTGCTCTCCTCAAGCTTCTACAGCACAGCAACAGCTCACCTGGTGGAGAAGAAAGCCTGTGTCAGGTTTAAAATCATGCTTGGGAAAAGGCTCACCAGGGAACCAGCTTGTTTGTCAAAATCAATGGTAAGAGAGAGACAGAGCAGAGCTTACTTGTACACGGGGAGCATTATTGGCAGAGGAGCTGAGAGGTGAGGAGCAATCTCCAGCAGGTTTGCACGCTCCTCCAGTGCTTCCTTCACCATCCTGTACTGAAAAAAAACAAGTGCAGAGTCAGTCCCTCTTAATTCTGCCTCCATGTGCAGCATTCAACAAGAAATTTGATCAAAGTAAATACCCTGCAGAATTTTCCCTGCTCTGTCCAAGACATACTGAACTGTGCTGAAAAAAAAAACAGAAGTACAGGAAAAAATGTCTCCCCCAAAAAAATTCAGTTTCACTTCAGTTTTCACCTCACTTGAACCATTTTCCAGGAGAACACAAAGCACAATGAGTCACATTACACCTAACCAACCATGGGCAGGATGCACTTGAGGAGGGTCAGAAATCACCCCAGGGTAGAGTATCTGTGGTAATTCCCACAGCTAAATCCCATCCTAACTGCAAGTAGTAAAAGCAGAATTGTTCTTCTAATCAATCAATAGGGATCAATACATAGTGATAGGATGAGAAGGAGTGGATTGAAGCTTGAGAAGGGGAGAATTAGACTGGAGACTAGAGAGAAACTCTTTACAGTGAGGGTGAGGAGACACTGGAACAGGCTGCCCAGAGAGGTTGTGGAAGCCCCCTCCCTGGAGGTGTTCAAGGTCAGGGTGGATGAGGCCTTGAGCAACCTGGACTAGAGGAAGGTATCCCTGCCCATGGCAGGAGGGTTAGAACTGGGTGACCTTTTAAATTGCCTTCCAACCCAAACCATTCTAGGATTCTATGAGCAGGGAGTTCTACAGCTTGATAACTGCATCTTTCACCTGCTCTTCCCTGAGAAGTCACTGCTTTTGCTGCAGCATTACAAACACCAAGACACAGAGTCACAGACTGGTTTCAGTTGAAAGGGACCTTAAAGACTACCCAGTTCCAACACCTCCCACTAGCCCATGTTGGTCAAGGCCTTGTCCAGCCTGGCCTTGAACACCTCCAGGGAGGGGGCATCCACAAACTCCCTGGACAACCTGTTGCAGTGTCTCACCATCCTCACTATAAAGAGTTTCTTCCTAATCTCCAGTCTAAATCTCCCCTCTTCCAGCTCAAAGCCATTGCCCCTTGTCCTACGACCTCAAGCCCTTCCCAGTTCTCCTGTAGCCCACTTCAGGTATTGGAAGGCTGCTCTAAACTCTCCCCGGAGTTTTCTGTTCTTCAGGCTAAACAGCTCCAACTCTCCCAGTCTGTCCCCATGTTCTCTTCAAGTGTCTCACCACCCTGACTGTCAAGAATTTCTTCCTAATCTCCAGTCTAAATCTCCTCTCTTCTAGTTCAAAGCCATTGTCCCTCATCCTAGCACTACAAGCCCTTGCCAAAAGTCATAGCATCACAGAATGTTTTAGGTTGGAAGTGGCCTCAAAGGTCATCTAGTTCCAACCTCCCTGCCATGGGCAGGGAAACCTCCACACTACAACAGGTCACTCAAAGCCTCATCCAACCTGGCCTTGAACATCTCGGGGAGGGGGAAAGCATCCACAACCTCCCTGGGCAACCCATTCCAGTGTTTCACCACCCACATTGTAAAGAACCTCCTCAGTTTTCTTGTAGCCCACTTCAGGTATGGGACATATTTTGGGTCAGAAGACAAATCAGCTTCTCAGAACAAGAATTATCAATTTCCACCCACACAAGATGACACAAAACCATTTCCATCTAACCACTCCTGGACCCGATTTTCTCTTCCCATTTCAGAATGAACAGGATAATCTCTCGCTCCCCCCAGGCAGGAAGCTCTTTTTATTCTGAACCCAGCCCTGCTTCTGCTTTCCTCCCCCTGGATAAACACACCCCACAAGTTAGGTTGGCAATAAAAAGTGAGGAAAAGGCAGCAGCACCCAGCTCCCAAGTCAGGAAGCTGAGGTGGGGAAGAGGTTTTCTAGCTACAGTGGCTGTGGAACACAACAGCCAAACACTGCAAAAAAGGAAAAGGAGCCTTGGCTGTGACTGGGACAGGGAAGTGTCTATCAGCAATTGCTGCTTAACAACCAGCATAAACAATTACCTGCTCAAGATCCAAGTTCATGATGGCCTTCTGAAGATACCTCACTCCACCATGGATCAATTTAGTACTCCTGCTGCTGGTCCCTGATGAGAAATCATCTCTTTCTAGAAGGGCTGTTTTTAGTCCTGTGTTACCAGAAAACCAAATTAACTTCTTAAATTACACAATTTGTATGTAATTCATTAAAGACACTTCTCTAGGGTAGAGACAATCACAAGAAAAATTACTCTGTACATGGAGAAATTGGTATTCAAAGTGTGCTGCAGTGTCTATATTGTAATGACAAATTTTAGCTTCCTTCCTGAGGGAAAAGTCAAAGCAGAACTTCAGCAGCAGCACATTAAAAGCTGGATATTCCACACTGGAAAGGCATTAAGTACATTCCAGGGGCCATGCTCCCTCCAGCAAATTACACCTCAGGAAGAGAAGATTTTCATCAATATTTTTAACTCTTTGCAGCAGAGAGCTCTAACCTATCACACACAAAAACCCCACAGGCAGGCAACTGCCACTTTTGGTTGTTCAAAGGCTGCTCAAGAGATGCCCAAAGCCAGAGGAGATCCAGCCATGGGTGTGCTCAGAGAGCCAAAGAACATGATGGACACAAACGCAAAATGTTAATGATGAGATATGGCTGCAAAACGTAGCCTGAAATTGCACCAAGGGAGGTTTAGGTTGGACATAAGGAACAGTTTCTATCATGCAAGAGTGGTCAGGCATTGGCACAGGCTGCCCAGGGAGGTGGTGGAGTCACCATCCCTGGAGGTGCTCAAGAAACCTGTGGGCATGGCACTGTGGGACAGTTTAATGGCCACGGTGGTGTTGGGTTGGTGGGTGGACTCCATGGTCTCAGAAGTCTTTTCCAACCCAAACAATTCTAGGATTCTAAAAATGATCACTCAAAATCACACACAGGTGTTCCTGACACAGGCAGGTGCACAGGGTCCACAGAGGGTCACCCAAATTCACATCACCAAGTGCTTTATAGCCAAAGATTCCACCTCTTGTTCTATCAACACTTGGGAGTGTGGTAGGTTGAAAGAGTTGGGCTTGTTCAGCCTGGAGAAGAGGAGGTTCCAGGGAGATCTTCTGGTGGCCTTTCAGTACTTAAAGGAGCCAATCAGAAAGCTGGGGACTAACTTCTGAGCAAAGTCTGCTGTGACAGGACAAGGGGTGATGGTTTGAACTTAAAGAGGGAGATTGAGACTGGAGAGAAGGGAGAAATGTTTGACACAGAGTAGTGAGACCTTGGCCCAGGTCACAGAGGGAGGTGGAAGATGCCTCACACCTGCAACCATTCCAGGTCAAGTTATCTGGGGCTCTGAGCAACCTGTTCTAGTTACAGATGTCCCTGCTGGCTGCAAGGGGGGGACTAGATGGCTTTTAAAGGCCCCTTCCATGGATTCTGTGAACTGCAGTTACTCTGAAGGCCAGGGAAAAGCCTTCCATGGGTGAAACACACCACTGCTCCATGTGGGAATGGCTAGGAAACCCTCTGCCCCACTGCTGCTGCCACTACCTCCCGTGCACAAGGCAAGTGTTGGCATCTTCTTCATGAAGGAGTCTGCCAGAATGTGGTGTGATGGAAGAGTTGCAGGAAACAGATGATTAAGAGACTCAGAGAATCACAGAATGGTTTGGGTGGGAAGGGATCTTAGAGATCACCTTGTTTTAACTCCCCTGCCATAGGCAGAGACACCTTCCACTATACCAGGTTGTCCCAGGCCTCATCCAACCTGGCCTTGAACACCTTCACAAAAAGAGCAACACTATGATGAACATTGATGGAGCAGAGTATCATTTGCATTAGGAGTTACCCCCTGGGTCTGTCCTTCACCCTCTGGGAGGGGTGTTTTAAGTTAGTGTTTGGGGAATAAACATTCTAACATCTACTGGTCTCCCCAAAACTTCTCACAGAATCACAGCTTGCTAGAGGTTGGAAGGCACCTCCGGAGATAATCACATCCAAACCTCCTTGCCAAGGGAGGTTCACCTAGAAAAGGTCAGACAGGAACATGTCCAGGTGGGTTTTGAATGACTCCAGAGATGAAGGAGGACAGGCTGAGAGAGTTGGGGCTCTGCAGCCTGGAGAAGAGAAGGCTTCAAGGGGACCTGATAGTAGCCTTCCAGTATCTGAAGGGGGCCTACAGGAAGGCTGGGGAGGGACTATTGACAAGGTCTTGCAATTACAGGACAAGGGGCAATGGGTTTGAACTGGCAGAGGGGAGATTTAGACTGGATGTTAGGAGGAAGTTCTTTCCAGTGAGGGTGGTGAGACACTGGCACAGGTTGCCCAGGGAGGTTGTGGCTGCTCCCTCCCTGGAGATGTTGAAGGCCAGGTCAGAGGAGGTCTTGAGTGAGTTGTACCAGTGGGAGGTGTCCCTGCCTATGGCAGGGGGTTGGAACTAGATGATCCTTGAGGTCCCTTCCAACCTTACCATTCTATGATTCTATGAAGACTCCACCAACTCCAAAAATATAAATCTATTACTGGTAGCTTTCAAAGATCAGAGTCATTTATTTTGGTCCAGTGTTAGTAAAGATGAACGGATACCAATCAGAAATAGTTTGCTGCAGACCTACCAACCACAGGAAAAGCAAAATTTGTCGTCAAGTGAGCAGAAGGAAGAGCAAGTGCCATCAATGAACACCACCAATACATAACTCATTCATCAAAAGCCTTGCAGTATCTTTGCCACTTCAGAACACCACTGATGTCACCAGAGCATGAAAGGATAACCACAGGTGACCTACAACCATTTCTAGGTGCTTTACAACTGCATGTTCACAGAATCATAGGAGGTATTTGGGTTGGAAAATACCTCTAAGGCCATGGAGTGCAACCATCAACCCGACACCACCATGGCCATTAAACCATGTCCCAAAGTGCCATGGCCACACTTTCCTTGAACAGCTCCTAGGATGGTGACTCCATCACCTCCCTGGGCAGCCTGTTCCAATGCCTGAACACTCCTGTAGCAAAGACATTGTTCCTAATCTCCAACCTAAACTTCCACTGGCACCATTTCAAGCCACTTCCTCTCATCCTAGCACCTGTGGTGAGAAAATCCAAGGTAATTTTTCGTAACATATGAAAAATAATCCATCACCAGATGTGAGTTTGGACCCCCACAAAGGTGCAGACCTATCTGCTACATCCATTATCACACCTTCTGGACAAGTATTCTTCAAAGCAAGGCACAGAACACCCCTGGAGGTTTTTTCCTCTTATTTTTGAGGTGGATCTTCATGTTGAGGAACTTGAAGAACTTTACAGCCTTCTACTATGTTTTACACTACTATTTTGTCCCCATTTTAGTTCCAAAACTAAGCCCAAGGTCTACAAACACAGAAACTCAGGAAGGTTGTTTCTGGGTTTCATTGGTTGATGGTACTGAAAACAACTACTGAAGGAAGACATTTCAAGAGAAGCTTTTGCATCAGGTTTTGGGGTAAACCCAGGATATTCTGGGTGAATAAAACATTTTAATAGAAGAGGAGATGGTGCTACAGCCTCTCCTGCATTCCCATCTCTGGATCTGATGACTTATTTGCATTAAACTTGTAAAAATTACTTTTCTTTGAGAAGTGTCCAATTTAATCATAGAATCATTAAGGTTGGAAAAGACCTCTAAGATCATCAAGTCCAAACTTCTACCCAACCATGACCACTATAATTTGACCAGAACCTGCTGGCCAGACACAGCTGCTGTGTGAGGTGGATGACACAGATGGCACCAGCATGAACATCCTGCTTTTTCCTCCCTGAACAGTGTTTCATAGAACCATAGAATGGTAAGGTTGGAAGGGACCTCAAGGATCATCTAGTTCCAAGCCCCTGCCACAGGCAGGGACACCTCCCACTAGTACAGGTCACTCAAGGCCTCATCCAATCTGGCCTTGAACACCTCCAGGGAGGGAGCAGCCACAACCTCCCTGGGCAACCTGTGCCAGTGCCTCATCACCCTCACTGTAAAGAGCTTCCTCCTAACATCCAGTCTAAATCTCCCCTCTGCCAGTTCAAACCCATTGCCCCTTGTCCTGGCATTGCAAGACCTTGTCAATAGTCCCTCCCCAGCCTTCCTGTAGGCCACTTCAGATACTGGAAGGCTACTCTAAGGTCTCCTGGAAGCCTTCTCTTCTCCAGGCTGCAGAGCCCCAACTCTCTCAGCCTGTCCTTATAGGAGAGCTGCTGCAGCCCTCTGATCATCCTCGTGGCCCTCCTCTGGACCTGCTCCAACACTTCCATGTCCTTCCTGTGCTGAGGGCTCCAGAACTGCACACCTAAACCTACAACACACTTAGCAGCCACATGGAGTTAGCAGAAGCTGCAGGTCATAGAACCAGAGTTGGTTGAGCTGGAAAAGACCTTTAAGATCATTGAGTCCAATCATCAATTCAACACCACCATGGCCATTAAACCATGTTCCAAAGTGCCACGGCCACATATTTCTTGAGGTATCTCCTGTTAGAAGAAACACAGGCTGGAGAGCCATGGTGCCTCAGCTAGACTTCATGTTTGGTCTTTTCAACACAGTTGCTGAAGTGCTGGGCAAGTCTTGTCTTCACTTTCCTGCAGATACTCTTTTGCACAAGCAAGTGAAGGGTAACTGTAGATGAATAAGGACCAAGGAGCAACAGAGACAGAGAAGTCCATCCAAGAGCGTCCAGCAAAAAAGGTTTACATTAAGACAACCACACACAACATGTGGACAACAAAGCCTCTGCTGGAACACCAGCAGGCAATGCCAGGTTTTCTCCAAGTTCCTTCCAGCTTCCAAGAACAGAGGGATTTTGATAACCAGGACTTTGCAGTACACTTTCTCTATACCTCAAAGCCAACACGATCAATGCATTCTGTGCAAGATCATCCAAGAATAAGAACCCAATCAAACTTCCAAGTCTTACCTCTAGTGACAGCATCTAAAGCACAGCCACATCCTGTGGCTCCTCCACCTATAACCAGGACATCAAATTCGCTTGTGGTCTTCAGCCTGGCAATCTGCTGCTCTCTTGTGGGGAAGTGGTCCTTTAACGGAACCGCCGCACCTTCTGCGGCCTGCACGTGCACGAAGGTACCCTGCAAAGAGGAGAAACACCACAGGAGGGTCTGAATTGATCACATTGATTCTTTGTGACACTAGTCTCTTAATATCTTTATTCATGATCTGGATGATGAGGATGGATGCACCTTCAGTAAGTTTATAGAGCGTTGGTCTGCTTGAGGGTAGGAGGTTCTGACCTGGCCAGGTTGGAGCAATGGGCCAAGGACAATGGGAGGAGAGTAAACAAGGCCATGTGCTGGGTGCTGCACTTAGGTCACAACCACTCCATGAACACTCCAGGCTTGGGGTGGAGTGCCTGGAAACTGACCAGAAACAAAGGACCTGTAGGTGCCACTTGACAATTCCAACCCCACCACGCTCAGATTCTGTTGGGCAGTTGAGGCTCACCTGTCCTGGCCAATCCTACCCACACCTCCGCTTTGCTGATCCCCAAGGTGTGGCACAAGCTGTGGCAGTGCCCTTAGTGTGCAGAGAAGCAAGTGTCAGGCAGAGCCTTTCTGCAGCCAGCCCTTGGCAGAAGCTCTCCTCATCAGCTTCTCCCTGCTAGAAACAGCCTCTGGCTGTGCCAACCTATCCTGAACTTCAGCAAGTGCCTCACTGAGCAGAGCCTGAGCTGGGAAGTCCCAGCTCTGAGCAGAACTGGTTCTGCTCTGGCTCACACCAAGACACTCCAGTTACAGCACCAGTATTGTTTTTCATAGAATCATAGCACTGTTGAAGTTGGAAGAGACCTTTGCAGGGATCAAGTCCAACCACTCACAATCCCACCACTGCTGTTAAAACACTACCACTAAACCACATCCCTTAGCACTACCTCCATATTTCTTGAACTCCTCCAGGGATGGTGACTCTACCACCTCCCTGGGCATCCTGTTCCAGTGCCTGAGGACCCATTCTGGAAAGACATTTTTCCTCCTGCCCAACCTGAACCTCTCCTGGCACAACTTGAGCCCAGTGCTGTGGTTTCTGCTAGGGTTGTCTCCAGTGTTCAGGCAGGGCCTTGCTCACCTCCAGGCATGTGAGCAGCCACATTAAGCACTTGACAAACTGTGGCCCAGGCTTAGCCACTGACTACAAATGCAGAGCAACGAAAGGTCTCCTAATTAGCAGCTTGTTTGAAGCTACCACAGCCCTCAAACAGAGACGCAGACGCTGCCAGCCCTGCAGCTCAGGGAGCTCTGAGGCACACAGACAGTGGAGAGGTTGAGTTGAAGTGAAGCAGAGAGGTGAATCCTGATGAGCCTCCCAGCTCCAGCCTCCCCTCACTCTCTGCTGTTTGCACACCAACGTGAAAACACTTGGCAAAGATCACCAGGTGAGGTACAAAGTTGTGGCACATCAAAAGTTCAGCTTCTACCTTATCCTTCTGACCAATGGCTCTGCACATTGTCACTTCCTGCCCCACTCTCTCCCCAGCCTATTCCTCTCCAGCAGCACAAAAAGTTGTACATACCCCAAGGTATGTTAAAACTTTTCTGTCCTTTCAGTATCACAGAATAACTTTGGTTGGAAGAGATCTTCAAGATCATCTAGTTCAACCTGGTACGCTAATGGAGATCCAGCATGGTGGGAACCAGCATGGCTTCACCAAGGGCAGATCTTGCCTGACAAATTTAGTGGCTTTCTATGATGAAGTCACAGCGACAGTGGACAAGGGAAAGGCAGCTGATGTCATCTACCTGGACCTGAGTAAAGCATTTGACTCTGTCCCACATGACATCCTGGTCACCAAACTGGAAAAGCATGGACTTGATGGATGGACCACTCGCTGGATAAGGAATTGGCTGGATGGTCGAACCCAGAGAGTGGCGATCAACGGCACAATGTCCACCTGGAGACCAGTGACAAGTGGTGTCCCTCAGGGGTCAGTGCTGGGACCAGTGCTGTTTAACATCTTTGTCAGTGACATGGACAGAGGAATGGAGTGCACCCTCAGCAAGTTTGCAGATGACACCAAGCTGTGTGGCACAGTCGACTTGCTAGAGGGCAGGGATG
>VWZE01008248.1:0-24961 GCA_013396675.1 Eubucco bourcierii
GGGCTATAGTTGTTTACAATTATTAGTCTTGTTAAACTTGTTGTTAGAGTTATTGTTCTTGTTATACCTGTTGGGTTAGAGTTGTTCCAGTGATAGTTGTAGATACAGAGATGACTTCTTTCTTTAGACTTGTTAGAGTTGTTGCTAGTGTTATAGTTATTACAATTATTATTATACCTGTCGTTAGTGAGAGTTGTTGTTAGAGTTCCAGTTGTTACTGTTCTTGTTATCCCTGTTGGTATAGTTGTTGTTACAACAACCTGTAGTCGTTACAGTGACAGTTATAGGTATAGAGATAACTTTACGAGAAGTATGGCCCTCTGAGTTCCATGCCTTCCTTCCACTGTGTCAGCTAGACCACACAGTTTCATGCTATTTGCACACTTGCTGAGGATGCACTGAATTCCAGTATCCATCTCATTGACACAGTACTGCCCCCTGAGGAATGCCAATTGTCTCTGGTCTGCATTTAGACTTTGAGTCATTGACCATGACTCTCGAGCACGACCATCCAGACAATTCCTCAAGCAGTGAGTGGCTTAGTCCCATTCCTTGACTGCTGAGGAGCTGGGAAAATACAAGCAGGTGAAGCTGTCACAGCCTGCACAATCACAATCACACTGGAGTAGTATCTCCTCACTTCTAAGCTTTACCAACTCTTGAATTTACATGCCTTTTAGCTTGCAGGAAGAAATTGCTCTGGCTGGCCTTCAGCCAGTGGCTCCCAAATGTACTTTCTGTACTTGGCCCACAAACCCAAATAGAATTTGAGAACCCCACTCTATCATGCTGGCCACATAGCAGCTCAGTCAGGCTGACTGACATTTCTCTGTTCAACTCTGCACTAGAGAAAAGAAGAACATCCACAAACTGCAGTCAGCCAGAGGCAAACAAGTAGGTCGATGACAGTTGCTGGGGGCAGTGACAGTGATGGGACCACTCTGAGTACTCTCCCAATCCCTTCACATTAGCACCAGCGCAGCTGTCACACACAAGCAGTGACAGATGTGTGACTAATGAAATAACAATCTTATTCGAAATGCATGTGACTAACATAAGGCAAGCCATGGTGAACAGCAAGTAGTTTTATACTCAGTGCCACGAGTATCAGCAAAAGTTTCATGAGGAGTTGGTAACCTAATGTCTGAAGGATAGTAAAAAATAGTAAGAAATACTTTTTTTTACATTCTCAAGCTAACCTCAAATGCTGGAGGTGTTAACAAAACCCAAGAACTGAGCGCATCCATGCAGAGCCAGAACTCCATGAAAATACCTGCTGATTAAGAACTGACACTTCCACATGCATGCAGTACAATGCATTGTGTCTGTGCAGTAAAATCACAGGGACTCATGAGTGTCAGGACTAGCCTGTGGATCACCTACATGAAGAAAACCATCTTCTGCACCTCATGAAAATTTACATTCCTGTTGACATGGCTGCCTCTACAGAGAGAAGATGTCAACTCAAATAGGTCAAACTGGGTGGCTGTAGCATTGGGGCACAGCAGGAAGCTTGCTGCTGGCACTGCCCTGCAGCCAGTCTTTTCCAAAATGAAAAGCACAAGCAACTTCTTCTATCCTTGATTGTTTCAAGTGATTTTCAGCTTCAGTTTTATCACCCTAATTCAAATCAATGCCTCATAAAAGATTAGTGGGTGATTTACTGAAAGATGTTTATGAGTACATGAACTATCACACCATCATTATGCCCATACACAAGACAGAAACCACATGCACAGGCACAGGACAGTAGCACTGTTCATCCCAGTAACATTTTCCCCAGGAAAAACACTGTCATGGGAGAAGAATGAGGAAGAACATTAGAAGTGCAAAATAAAAGGTGTATTTTAGGCAAAGAGGCATGTGGGAGAATTGTATAACTTCAAGATGTACTGCAGCTGTTACCAAGGGGTTAAGTCCTCAGAGGACTCAGTTTTGCAGTAACACCAATAAAACTAAATGAGCAAACACAAATACCCTGCTCCAATTCTCTCAGCTGAAACAATCCAATGCACAATACAAGCTCTTCCAGAAGTTCTTGTTCAAATCGTGGCAAAACACATTCTGAATTTCCCAATATGGCTTGGTAGATTTGGCAAGAAAAAGAAAGCCACAAGCATGAAGTTACCCTTCCCCTGCCCCTCAATGAGTAAACTAGAGCCAAGTAGTTCTTGTTAAATTCTGATACTGAAGTAAAAGGGTGATTTCCCTTCTGAGTCAAATGGAAATTTTGATTGCAGACAACTGTTCCATTTTTCTGTATTTTATATATGCCCCTATAGCTAAAGAGATCCTCCACAAGACAGCATTCTGTATCTAAAAATGCTAACTACTGTGGACAGATCATAGATTAACAGATTTAAGAAACTGTCTTCTAGCCATGAAACTGGGACTTGCCTTCAAGCCACCCCTATTTACTCAAGTGAAGAAGAGCAAAGACCACTGCTGCATTAACCAAATAATGAGTTCCATCTAGAAAGAAAGGCTTCATTCCAAGTGCTGCAATCCCCAACTCAGCTGTTTTTCTACCTTGTATAGTTGAGAGAAGAGAGTAACAGATCTACAGATCACTGGGGAATAAGCTGATTTCCTCAATCAGTTATTCCCTACCCACACATCAAGGACTACTGGACAGCCTTGGCTGATGCTGCTGTGAGAATTCTGACCTCAGCTAGATGAGTCCAAGTTTCTCTCTCCTCCCGTCCTCCTTCCCCACCAGTTTAGATACTGCTAAAGTAAAAGGTTTCTGAGAGTAAGTCTGAAATATAAGACAGGTCACTCCTATAGGAATGGGGTAATTTTTATTAAACTCTGAGATGATCAATTGCAAAGGCACAGCAATAAAATACAGAACTGGAACATTTAGTAAGAGCCTGAAATGTGTAATTGATTTTTATTGTCATAAGGGTTTGACATGTAGATTTTGCAGGACACTTAAAACTTTACAATTTCCCTCTCATCAGTGTAATTGTCCATTCCCTCCCCAACACATGTTGCAGTGACTTCTCAAATTCTCAGAAGTAAGGCACTACAGTGTCTTTTCAGAGTAGTCAGATTATCATAGCAGATGCTTCCCTCTGAAATCTGAAGAGAGATTCAAGAGAGCCCACAGAAGAAAATGCAATTGGTGACTGAAGATGTACATCCAGTGATGCAGAAGTATCACCACTGTCACCACAACAACCACTGCATTCTAAGTGATCTAACTGAGAGAAAACCCTCAATGCACACAGCAAACCTGACAGTATTAATTCTCTCATTTAGGGAAACTGCTCTAATGAAAGCTTTCAGAATAAGGCTCCCCTGTTCATGCAAGGGGACAGATCTGACCAGTTTCTAACAGTCAGCATGTTTTTATGGCTGGGGACAAGGCACTGGATGAAGATCTCTGCATTTATAGTTTTGGAATGGGAGTTGCAGCCACTGCAATGCTTTCAATTGCACATTCATCATTGCCACGGCGGATTCTGAAGTACCCATCTTCTCCCCACGAGGTGCCCCAGCTGTTCTTTACAATCCAGAACTTCTCACCGCTTCCTGGGTCTGTACCATAGCCCACCAGCAAGACAGCATGATTGGTCAATTCAAAAGGATTGAATTCATCCTGCAGACCGGTGTGATGGTAAATCCCCTCTTTATAAAGCATGAAATCACTATAAACCTCAAAGGAAACAGACATTGGCCCATGAAGAACAAGCTCTAGTTTCATCAGAGCTTCATTGCAGCCTCCATAGAAACCACCCACGTAGTGGTACTCAGAAGTGTAGTAGTGGTAACAGCTGCGCTTGAAAGTGCACGGAGAATCTTGGGCTGTGTACGGGAAGCAGTCTTCCTCCACCACACCAAAGTCTTGCACATACTTCCCAGCAGTGAGGTATGGGAACCCACCATCACAACCTAAACAGAAAAAATACCTGCTTATTCCCTCAGAGAGCTATTTGAGGTGGGAGACTACTAGGGCCATGAAGATGCTCAGAGGGCTGCAGCAGCTCTGCTGTAAGGACAGGCTGAGAGAGTTTGGGCTCTACAGTCTGGAGAAGAGAAGGCTTCCAGGAGACCTTAGAGTAGCCTTCCAGTATCTGAAAGGGGCTACAGGAAGGCTGGGGAGGGACTATTGACAAGGTCTTGCAATAACAGGACAAGGGGCAATGGGTTTGAAGTGGCAGAGGGGAGATTGAAACTGCATGTTAGGAAGAAGTTGTTTGCAGTGAGGGTGGTGAGACACTGGTACAGGTTGCCCAGGGAGGTGTTCAAGGTCAGGTTGGATGAGCCCTTGAGTGACTTGCACTAGTGGGAGGTGTCCCTGCCTATGGCAGGGGGTTGGAACTAGATGATCTTTGAGGCCACTTCCACCTTAGCAGTCTATAATTCTACTCAAATGGAATACTTTTAGACACAGTATTGAACACAAACTGCAGTGATCCCAGATAATCTTAATATTTCCAGTGAGCTACAGACAGCTTTCTAAAACACACAATACAAAATCCTCATTAGTGGAAGCTACACATGCAACACTAATGTATGGATCACATTATTATCTAATTGCCCCTGACACTTCACAGGAGGAAAAGCAGTTCATTACATGTAGCAGAAAATCTCATCCTAACAAGGCTATGGTCCTTTGGAAAGCTTTTAGGTATTGCTTTTGTTCATCTCCCCCTCCCCTGAATATGCTTTTGGGAGAGTATTTGGTTCCACTTTCTGTGCATGCATTGAAATTTAGCTCTGTTTTTTCTCCCAGGCAGATTTACCTAAAATCCAGCAACACCTTCAGCATGAGGCCACATCCTCTTAGTTCAACCCTAACCCTATGGTGAGGGGAGCTGACAACTTTAGAATGTTTTCTGCCAGCTTTCAAAAAAACCAGAAGTACTATAAAGTATAGCCTGCCAGGTAGATTTTTCATAAAGTAAGGTGTGGGTGATGAGGAAGGAATGGAAGTTTTTAAAATATAGAGCCTCCCTCTGCAGCATTATTACAGAAAGTTGTCTCTGTATGTACCATTGATCTTACCCTGAGAATACTGGCTGCAAGACACAACCTGCTGAGGACTGAAGATTGGTTTCTGAGTGTTGTTTGTAAGGATACGTATTCTTGCTTCCAGCATGCCCATGGAGGAAAATGAGTAACAGCTGCCACATGAGCCTTACAAAAAAAAAGAACCACAAAAAGCAGTCAGCAACATAAACAAGAAAAGTCATCTGCACTCAGAAACAACTATTACTAAAGCCCACTGAAGAGAGTCAAAACCTACCTGGCAGTGATTGTAATTTGAACATTCACAGAGCAAGAACACTAAATATAGCTGTTAAGAACGCAACTCAAAACCAGTTCTAAGAACTTCTGAAGGAACACTGAGCTTATTCAATAACAATAAAGTGCATTGCTTTTCAGTGTTTTTCAGCAGTATCATTAGAGAGCTGTGCTGTTCCTTCAGAATGGACCTACAGGGACCACATCAGCAGGGCTGACAACATTCACGACCTACTGCCTCAGACTGTTAACCCTGCACGAAGCACATATGCTAAGGGCCAATCAACTATTTTAAAGTGAATGGTGACAATTTTGTTCTAGATTATTTCAGCCTATCAATGGACTTAATGTTGTAATTTCCAGTTCAGGAAAAATAAAAATCCCTCTCTGGAGTTACCCCTAAAATAAGTGACTTGAAAGTCTAGCGGTATAAATAGAGCAGATCTGACAGCGCCGATTCATCCCAGTCCCCCTTACTTCCCACGGGCATGTCATTTTTATACTGCCTTAATTTCAATTCTGTTTCCTGGCAGTTAAGTTTCCTCACTTTTTGCTTCAAAATTTAGTATTGCTTGTAGTTCCAGGCTTTCTTTAACTCCCTAGGAGCTTCCTGTAGCACATTAAAAGCCTTTGGAAGCAGAACTGCAAGTGTCAAAGGGAAGGACAATTACTTGGATGAAGTCCTGTTTTATCTACTGATTGTCACCTAGGTGCCCAATTTCGTTTTGTTTCCTGACAGTAGGAAAGTAAACTATTGCAGAGCTTTAAAAAGGAGGGAGGCTTGAAGAACAAAACAAAGTACTTTCTCTGAACTGTGTAGGTGTATAAAAGCTAAGCTATTACAAAAGCAAGACTTCAAGAACTGCACCTTCACTCACTCAGAAATATTTCTGAGGAGAAGGGGCAAAATCAACCTGAACATGAACAATGAGTAGTCTTTGCCCAGCAAGGTAAACTGAGCAGTTGAAAGGTGCCTCCCACTCGCTGTACAGTTACAGCATCTGAGATGGGCCATGCTGAACACTTTGCTGGTTTTTATGTGAAAAAAAAAAATGTAAAAAACCCAATACAGTTGACCCAACCATTTCAGTTTGAAGTCTGTTGAGGTGGTTGCTACATTTCTTTTCTGCTAGTGAAATGCTTTTTCTGAGCCCATAGCATGACAACCACATTGTATCAGAAAAGAGTTAACTGTAGTAATTTAAGGTTTTTGGAATATTCCAGTAAGAGAAATTGGGACTTTTCCTGAAAGCTCAGTGTAGAATCTAAATAAATTAGATCACTGGATGTGAAACAATAATGATAAAAGCAAACCAATCAATGATATAGATGATTGGTACAAAAAGCCAATTTAGGAACAATTTACTTCTCTTGGCTTTTTGGCACTGGCTGTGTTCACTGTTCCTTCACTCTATGACTCCTTCACACTGAATACTAAACCTTGACTGACAAGATAATGTGTGAGATCCTGCTGGTTTTCTGTCTGGGGAGAGATAAGGTAGTGGCTTTGCCCCTTTCTGGGCTTTTTTTGTCCAGGGAAGATTTGATCTCTGTATTATGACTAAGTTGTATACAATTGTAAATACATTTTTGTATATATGGTTGCAAATTTAGCTTGCTGTAAAATATAGTTTTAGCTTAATTCCAAGCCATATGTGCTGGTTTGGTAAATTTTGATTTGGGGGGCGATTTCCTAAACCCACCAAACTAACATAGCTGCAACAGTAGTTGCTTTTATGAGAGTTCTCCAGTCAATTAAAGTTTAAGTCACACCTTACTCCACTTCCTCTACTGCAAAGGGTTGTTACATCATGAGCAGGAGGGAGGAGATACAGAGCATCTAGTGACGAATCAGCTGACCAGGCTTATCACCTATACTTTGACCTGCAGAAAAAAGCCAGCAAAAAAGTCAGAACTGCACTCTAAAATTAACAAAATCTGCAGATTCTTCTATCTTCTGCAAAGTTAACAAATAATGACAGGGCTATCTTCAAAGGCAACATCTTTAGGCTCAAAGATGCAGTTACTGCTCCATAACAACCTCAGAACTCAACCTTTTCTTTCCAAACTGTAGGAAATACTAGCAGGGATGCTAACATCATGGCAGTAAATACTACCATCCAAGACATCTGCAACTGCCTGAGTTCTGTCATGTCTCAAGATACTCTACAGGGAATGCACATTTCACTTTTAATTCTTGTCCAATTCAGATGCTGTGGTTTTTTTTCCCCTCCTTTGGTCAAGAGCAATGACTCCTGGGAGAAGCGGGAAGCCATGATCTTGTAATTCATATAACTCTCTCTGCATGTTCCAGGCAACTTGCATTTTACTACTTGCAACCTTCTAGCCCAAGGCATTTTCTAAATAATTACCTAATAGTCTTAATAGCAGACAACTAAGACTTTCTAATACCATCATATTTACAAAGAATTGATATCTGAGAAGCTCACAAGCTACCATAAGTTAGATTTAACTTGTAGGTCAGCACTATTTTGCACAAAGTCATCTTTTGGAGGTTTTGTTCCATGGTGTTTTTGAAAGCCTGAAAGCTAAAATTCTTACTCAGTGGAACAGAATGCATATTCCACAGACATTTACCACACTCAGCATGGATTCCCAGATTGCAGGAAAAGTGTAGGCAGTGTTATTATCAGAAGCAACAGGCTAGTCCCCATTTAGAGAAACCAAAGCAATGCAGTGGAGAAACAGCAAGTTCGGAATGGTGTTCAACCATCTGTAAGGTAAAAGAGCCCTTGGGATATCCACAGATCACACTGAAGCACAGGCTTCGCTTCTACACAGAACTGTATCACTTCCTGTGATCATCTTTTAGTGATACTGTGCATCACCTTGTGAGCCAGAACTCCCATGAGCCTTCCCATGCTGCTTCTGCTACTGGGAGTCCAGCTGTCAAGCCACGAGAGACCAGTGATTTAAGTCACCCTCTTCCCATCATGCTCATGTTACCTTCCCTTCCCCTCAAAGTTGCAACCACAAGTGCTGGAGCAGGAAAATGTCACATTAACTGAGTCCATGTAGGCCCTCCATTATGTAACTATCTAATTGAGCTACTTCACACCATGGTTCTGTACCAGTACTCTCTGTATAATAAACATATATTAGAATGACATCCTTCTAAATCTACTTTGAGATAAAAATATGCCTATTACAGAGGTAAACAAAAGTTTTTTTACAAGTATTCCATATTTATCAGTGTCCACACTTTTCAGTGACTTGCAACTATGTAAGCTGTGTAACTCCTAAAGTTACAGGGGGTGACAAGATTCAGAGGCAGTACAAACCATTTTCATGGATTTATTCATTACAGCTGAATAATGTGCCAGCAGCAGCAATTAGAGAAATAATTAAATGTACATCAGTTCTGTCAGCATGCAGACAACCACAATGGAGACTGCTAGGACAAAACTTGATAACTGTCTTTATGCAGGGCACTGTGGTAACTGGCTTTCACCCCAACAAGAGAGACTGCTCTTTAGGTAAACCAGGACCACCACCTACTGTGGTACAGTGCTGTCATCCAGGACTTCACCCTAGTTCCTGCAAGTTATTCGTAGCAGAAGTGCATCAAACAAAACTTCCTGGTTAACAGCAAATCACAAAGAACATCAAAGGAGTTCCAGAGCATTTCATTCATATTTCTGATTTAATTTGTTTACCTTGGTTCCGAACAGGGCTGACATAATTGACACCATTCACATTTCTCCAGTCCCAAGATTCTGGCAAGCTTGAAACTTTTTTGAGTAACTCGGGTGTTAGAGGCGCAGGCTTTGGTCTAAAGAGGAGAAAATGCTTCTGAGTAATATATACTCTCACCCACGGAAACAATCACATAATGCTCACTCGTCAGCTTCTGGTTTCTACCAGCTGCAATTCATGCTAAGCTATTTGAAAAAGCCTCCATCGAAGCTGAGTGGGTGTCAATCTCAAGAGATTAGTTTCAGCAGGATGCACAACCTACTCAAATCCCTCCCTGAGGGAACTATATTATGAACTATCCACAAACTGGTGAGGTCAAATAGTTCTGAACCAATCTGAAATGATGAGGTAACTCTCAGTGACTGTAACAATGCAGCTCTGCAACAGCTATTTTACACTTTGCCATCAAGAACTGTGCAGAGTATTTAACTGCAGAAAGCCTTGGCAACAGGCACTGACAGCAGCTACAGAGTTATTACAGACACAGACATGGCTTACATTGACACCTCAGTAACTGCAGTCCCACTTAGCCCAGAGACTTCCTTGAAGCAAGTTTTCTGACTACTTAAGTACTGAATGTTACTTGACCTCACGTACCATTCGCAGCCAAGTAATACTCATACATCAGGAAGCCTGCAAGAGCTTCCTGCGTTCACCTTTCACACAACCTGATATATGTACTGCAAATAAGCCATGCCCTCAAGTGCCAGTCACAAACACCTGACACTGAAGCCTGTTCTGAAAGCATGAGAGGGTCAGCAACATACTGTCATGGCACTGCATGGTGCAACAGAGCTTCCAAATAGATTACTGTATTTAAGACCATTTACAAAACTATTTTCCTCACTAGGATGCAACTATGATAATCTGCATGAGCCTTTCATGCAAATGAGCTGTTTTAAGGTTCTACTATACATTCTTCTACAAACACACAATTGCCACAGTTGAGAAGAGTATTAACATTCCTACCTACAGCAGTATTGAAGTGCAAGAGGTAAAGGTAAAACAGCTGTAAGAAAGGGAATCTTTAAATCAAAGAATTCTAGTTGTCAGATTAGTGTAGAACATCATATGTCCATCTCTCTTACCACTCTGATCTGCTAGATCCTGAAGGCTCAGGGCTACTTCATGCTTCTTCCCTGAGATACTGCAGTCTGTTAAAGGACTCTGGTTGCAGGCACAGTGTGTTATCAAAGTAACACAGAATTCCCTCCTCAACCCCCCCCAGTCTTTATTCATGTTTAGTAACAATGTGGGGCATTTCCTTTTAATTGCAAGTATGAGTTAGCAAAACCTGGAAGACAGTCAAGCAAAAAATCCTGACTGTGGCAAGCAGTTCACAGGAAGACAGAACAGTGAGATGATAATCCAAAACAGTACCTGCACACATGAATTAAGCAGTAAGTTACTGGGCAAGATTAAAGGGTAGATGACCTTATTTGTCTCAAGCAGTTGAGACAACAGATGCTCAGCATTAATCATTTAAATGAAGAAATATGCTGGCACTCCATGAAAATGCACTAAAAACTTGATTAAACATCTGAACTACAAGCCAAAATACAGCTAGAAAGAGACAGGACAAATACAAGGAGATTCTTTGCAATAGTGGAGTTTAAGGCAAAACAAAAAGCCTTAGTACCTTGGAGCTCTGGAATGGACACCCCCAGCTCTTCTAGTTAGTTCTTCCAGGGCAAAGTTCTCATACTCCTTGTATCTTGCTGCTCTCCAGGACTTCTGGTGAGCATTGATAGCATTTACAAAGTCAAAGTTGTGCACGTAAAGTCTCCTTGAAAATCTGCAAACAAAAGCAACCAAATAAAACAGCAGGAAAAGAACCGAGATTGAAAAGTAAAGGTGTTCTCTGAACTGAGCATGGGAAAGATTCCAAGTTGGTAATTGTCTTCTGATAAGTACCAATAAAGAAATGTGATTGAATCAAGACAAGGTTCCTGCAATTTGAGGCAGGCTAACTAGCGGATATAGTCACCATTTTAAACCTGCAAGCTTTGTAATCATGCTTTACCACAGTTTGGAGGAGAAACTGTGATGAGATGGGCATACCCTCCTCCAGATTTGTGCATTCAAGTTCACATCCAGCATTACCACTGGCAAGAACTTTGGCCTCAGTATGAGAATTGGTCTATATGGGTTTTGCTGAAACATGAAGCATAGTTTTTCAAATGTTTATTCCAGTAAAAAGTCACTTGTCTTTTGCTTACCTTCCCCTGAGCTTCTGGAGAGGTAGTTCATTTATGTGAACATCTGAGGGAGAAGAGGAGATCTTCTGTCCACTGAAACAAGCCCAGTTGTGGCCAAGTACATCATGTACCCATCCTGGTAAAGTCTCATTACAGTAGCTGGTTACATTCTGGCCATCTCTTTTGTACTGTGAAGTGAAAAGGTTGTGCTTGTGTTACACAGATGCATTTGTTAGCATTGCAGTAGTTGCTACCCACCCATTTACTTCTTGCTTCAGAGCAAGTGGCCAAGCTGTATTCCAGACCAATGAGCATTGTTTTTTTGATTTCAAGACAAAGAAGCATCAAGAAAAGGTTAAGCAGATGAAAGAAACTCATCTTTATCAAATTGCTAGAGGAAGACAAACAGGTTGTGACTTGTACTTTTAGCAACAAAGCATTTATTAGTACCAATATTACCTAACAGGTGCTAAGTCGGTTCTGACATTACTTCCTAGGCAAAACATAAACCATGAAAACGAAACAGTAAGAAGTTATGATCCACTGAGAACGAGTAACTTGAAGTTGGTGGTGAGGGGAGTGTTACTCAAGTCCCAAGTTCTAATTACTTCCTTATTCAGCCACACAAGTCTCCAGGCTACTACTGAAGCAATAAGCTATCCATTTAGTAAAATGTCTGCTTTTACAGCAGTTAGCACTAACAGACTACAGACGGTTGCATAAACTTCCTGAATTAACAATTCTTTGACAGCAGAATGTTCCACCAAAGAAAGAAGAGGAAAAATAAAAGGGGGTAGTGGGGGTGGTGCAGGTCTCTTCTCTTAAGATAATTTGCTTTGTACTAAGCTGCGTAGGAACCTGAAACTCCCCTGCAAATCACTTCAACAGAATCCAAGCTTCCCAGTCCAAAAACACTTTATTGCATCTCATCCAAGTGAAGATGGCCATATACAATGGCAGAGGGATTTTGTAGCTACATTAAAAAAAGAAAATATATGCTTGCTTAGCCTCTTCACTGAATGAAGTAGTGGCTTAGTAATGGAAATGCCTGAATATGAAAAGCAATTAAAGAGACTAGGAGATTTGTGCCTATGTAAAGGCTCTGTGGGGAATATTTAGGAAAACAGGGTGACATAATCAAAGTCTGTCAATCAGAGGGATAAAATTAAAGTTTCATTCTCTAGTTTCTAGAACAATTTGGTCTGTCCCCAGCTCAGAGTTTGCAGAGGAATCACATCTACATCCCTGCTTGTCTAACAAGGTAGGGATGTTTGCTGACTGGAGCAGAACAGGAACACCAGAAGTTTGAGCTGTTACCTTGCTCTATTCATCCTATCCTACTGTGCAGGATTCATAGAATCACAGAACGGTAAGGTCGGAAGGGACCTGAAGGATCATATCATTCCAACCCCCTGCCATAGGCAGGGACACCTCCCACTAGTACAGGTCACTCAAGGCCTCCTCCAACCTGGCCTTGAACACCTCCAGGGAGGGAGCAGCCACAACCTCCCTGGGCAACCTGTGCCAGTGTCTCACCACCCTCACTGCAAACAACTTCCTTCTGACGTCCAGCTTCAATCTCCCCTCTGCCAGTTTGAACCCATTGCCCCTCGTCCCGTCATTGCAAGATCTTTTCAATAGTCCCTCCCCAGCCTTCCTGTAGCCCACTTCAGATACTGCAAGGCTACTTTAAGGTCTCCTGGAAGTTGTGTCTTCTCCAGGCAGTCTGTGCTGAAGACTAAAATTATGCAACTCAAGTCTTCTGTAGCTACCTTTCAGTAGACTGGCAGATTGTAAGCTACTACTGAACTACCTTTTACAAGGGTATACGGAGACTTTGAGGTCATAGCCAAATGACATCTAGATCAAGGTGAACTCTAAGAACCATTTTCAGCAAGGAAATAAAAGTACACTCACAAGGTTTGAACCTGCCTGCCCCGGCTCCCCCAACTTTTACTTAAGAGTCATTGATGTAGAGAAGTGGTGGAAAAACCTTTTAAAAACTCAAATACCTATGCTTAATTTTGTACAAGATAATTAACTCCCCAGCGGGCTACATGTTAGAGGAACTAAAATGGGATAGCAAAGTCATCAGCACCATGACAATGACACCCACTGTTTATTACCAGAAGGTACACAGTTCAATCAGTGTTTCATTGCTAATAAAAATCACATGTAGCATTTCTTATTGCTACCAGAAAAGGGCTCCAACAGCCTAGAATTAGAAAATCTGCCTATACCAGAGTATCTACTATGAGTATGCCTGCTCAACCAGCAGTGGCACTGGGTCATGAACAACCACTAACTCAGGTGGATGTAAATTGCAACGCCACACTCCACTGAAGCTGCCAGCATAAGCATCCAGTGCATCTGCAGAACTCATCACTGAATAGCATCGTTCATGGAGGACAACAGCCACACAGCTGTGACCACCAGCAATTGCTGGACACCTGCTGCATTCATTTCCTCTGAATACTGAAGATGACAGTTTTCATTTCTGAACTAATAAAAGACCATGGCAAGGATGTCACATATGATGGTTTCATCAGTGTTCCCTTCTGCATTAAACTCCACCCAGTGATCTGACCAATCTGGAATAACTCCTGGAGAAAGAAATCCAAACTACATTCATAGTTTATATTTTCACGTTAGAATTTAAACTTAACATTCGCAATTTCAAAAGCACATTTTTCTCAGGTCATTTGACTTCACTTAATGCCAAAATTCAGCTAAGTAACTCTAAAAATCTTAAAAGGCTTCATATACCTAAATTTCACAGCTTGCTTTTAGAGACCTGAATCTAGATAAGTTTTCTGATACAGCATATTTTTAGTGAAGTATTTCCTCTGTTGCTCATTGTGACAGTCTAATTGCATGTTCAATTTTAGTCCTGGAGACCATTTTAACAGGGATTCAGCAGTGCTACATACACAGGCTACCATGTGTACATCTGTATCTCTCAGTTTAAGCTATGTTCAGGCAATAAGCCAACTCAAGTTCCAGGAGGCAGGACATTAAGCCTAATGGAAAGACTTATCACTCATATGTCATCAAATTTAGAAGTGTGTCTTGGCATTCTAACACTGAAAACATTTTGAATTACAACAAAACTGCAGACCACACAAAAATACAGATGATACCAACAGAACAAACAAATGCCTCTTGCTATCTGATACAGAATGCATGCAAATATTGACTGTAGATGCACTTTTTTCCTCTAGGTAACACTCTGGAATTTGGATTTCTGCTTTCAGATTTCTACTTGAGCGAAAGAGCGGTTGCTCGCTGATAGCTAAGCAAGTCCAACTAAGATATGTTAGAAATTAACTCTCAATTGTTTTGCAGGATGACTAAATAGCATTATCAACTCAGATTTTTTTTTAGTATTATGAAATTTTAACATTAACTACTGTCACTTGTCTAGTCTGCTTCTTTCAGAGTGTAAGTTGTCCATTTTAAATATATTTTGGGCTGTTGGGGCAGAGGAAAATGTAACAAAGATGTCACATGGGTTGGAAAAGATCAGTAACTTCAGTAGCAGAAGCAACTTCTTTAATCCATTTTTTTTTTGCTGAAGTAGTGCTAATTTTTTAAGAAAAAAAAAAAAAAAAACAAAACTTCCAGTTTTTGCTAGAGAATCTCACAAGTCAGTAGCACCACTCAGCTTAAGGGATAAACACTGAGAATCATATGAGATTTATCTCCCTTCAAAGCGGCAGCCTTGACGTTAAATAAATCCTACAAAGGTATCAAGTAATTGGAAAAAGTTAGTTTAAGCCTCACTCTAGCTTTTTGTGGTATGCTGTTCTTATTTCTTTTGCTATTCCTTGTGTGGGGGGCGCCTGACCAGTGCTGAGTCCAGGGGCAGAATAATCTCCCTGCTCCTGCTGGCCACACTGCTCCTGATCCAGGTCAGGATCCCAATGGCTCTCCTGCCCACCTGGGCACACTGCTGGCTCATCTTCAGCTACTCTCTCCCAGCACCCCCAGGTCCCTCTCTGCCTGGCTGCTCTCCGGACACTCTGTCCCCAGCCTGTAGCACTGCTTGGGGTTGTTGTGGCCAAAGTATAGAATTCTGCACTTAGCCTTGTTCAATCTCATCCCTTGGTGCTCTTCTCTGGACACCTTCCAGCACCTCAACATCTCTCTTGAATTGAGAGGCCCTGAACTGGACACAGTACTCAAGGTATAAGCTTTACAGAAGATGGTAAAAACAGTCCTAAAAGAGCACGAGCTGCTTTTGACAGAAGAAATCACATTTTTGGTTTATAGCAGGACTAGATACTTTGTCTTTCCAAGCCATATGTAATGTTTTATCTACTGAATTAAAAGTAAGCAGACAACTAAATAGGTCACAAAGTGAGGTATTCCATACAGAGCTTCTTCCCTGAGGTCCCCACTGACAGCTGTGAAATAATTGTTTTGGACATAGTATTTCAAGCTGTTGCCTAACAAAGTCAACTAGTTGTCTACAGCAGAAAAAGCATTTAGCAAGTGCTGAGGTGTTTCTTCATGCTTCTTGGCCATTACACTTACATCTTGGTAATCTCTTGCTTTCTTTTACAGCAGCGAAATTATAGAGAGTAACTGAATTGGGCTCTAATCCTCTCTATAATACAGAAGGAAAGATTGAAGCCTTTAATTTAAGCATGTCTTGCTGATGGATTCCTTACTATTGAACAAGGAGTCAAAGAAGCTTGCCATTACTCAACAGCAAAAGCAACTGCAAAACTAATAATTAATCCATTTGCCTACAAAGGGCTAAGACACACTGATGAGCATCAAATGCAAGCTATTGTGTACTGCTACTGTTCAGGTGTGTAATTTGAGTAGTTCTGTTGTGATCAGCAAGTCGGATCAGATGACCTACAGAAGTTCCTCCCAGTCTAAACTATTCTGTAACACAGTTTTGATACACTGTTTAAGAGTTGCAGAAAGTTTACTTCTGTAAATCATTGCATTTATATTTTCACACAGAGGAATACAGGATATCAGCATTTAACAGTCACCGCTCATCTTTCAGGGATGTATTTCACAAGGTACAGATAGCACCAGTAGAGCTTTCAGTGACTCAGCTCTCCAAGCTGACGCCTAAGAGCTCCATTTACATTCAATAGCAGGACACTCACTGTTTCTATGATTAAATACCTCACAGTCAAGATAGTTGCAACTTGTTGCCACGATAGTGGCTTCTAAATCAATTCTGTATTTCGGTGTAAAATATCCACCTAAGGATTTCCAATCCACTAGTTCAACTATATTTTCCTCAGGCAAATCCACCAATGCCATCAATGATTTATAAATCCCACCTGCCTGTGACACCTCAAGCCAGAGCTCATGGACAATACTAGAGCAAACAGTGCGCCACTGTCCTCAGGGAGCCACCAATTTCTGCAACTTTTGAGGCAGGCCCTCCCACTGTAGGGATGTTTGCAGGAGTGTTCATGTCTGAGAAGTTTCAGAGTAATTCCACTCAGTGTCTGTAGTTTTTGCTATATCACCTGTCAAACCTGTGACAAGTGAACATCATGGCAATTTAGTGTCACTGCCTTATACAAATGAAGTATTTCTCTCCCACACTTCACTTTTCCTCAAGTGTAAGACCTTGTCTTACACAGAAACGTTATTTTTAAAATGTACAGTTATTGGTGCACTAATTTTGGCAGATAGCTGATTTTCTTTATAGTAGCTCATATAATTAAACATTTTTGAGAAATGTAGATAAAGTGTTGATGATACAAAGATGTTTTAGTTATTGCTAAGCACTGCTAGCACAGCATCAAGGCCTTTTCTGCTCCTCAAGACAGCCCTGCCAGCAAGTAGGCTGGGGGTGCACAAGAAGCTGGGAAAGAACATGGCTGGGATAGTTAACCCTAACAGACAAAAGGTATATTCCACACCATACAACATTATATTCAGCAATAAAAGCTGTGGAAAGAAGGAAAAAAATAATGACATCAGAATTATAGCATTTGCCTTCCTAAGTAACAGCTATGCATGAAGTTCTGCATTCTTGGTGTCACGGTAGGCCTAAGCAGGCCAAAATAGGCTTACACAAGTCCTAGCTTGCCCAGACATCTTTTTCTGTTCTCTCTCTCTGTTTTGCAGAGAAGCAACTGCGGGAAAGAGGACAAAGAACCTGGAGCCACTGAGTCTAAGGACCTTGGCCCTTTGCAGCCTGTGGTAAACAAGGTACACAGGCTCAGATTGTGCCTGCCTTGTGCAAGGTCTGTGTTCTGCCCTAAAAAGGGTAAAGCAAGCCTATGGCTTCACTAGTATGGTCAAGCTTGGCTAACTGCCATTCTGACGGGCTATTCTGTGTCCAAAGGCTCATCAGTTTCAGGTTGCATTTATAAAAGGAGATAGTGACACAACCTGCTCTGCTGTTGTATCCATGTTCTGCCATTGTATCTGTGCTTGCTTGCTTGTTACTGCCTTATTGTATCCTGAACTGCCTGAAAACTGCCTGTGTCCAGTTTACCAGGAACAGGCTCCATGCAATTGGCCTGCACAGCCAGCATGACACTGTGCTGAGACTGCACATCACAAGACATCCTGCCTGTACCTGAAAGCCTCCTGCCAAGATGGGAAGTCCTGGAGATAAACAGATCATCCAGAGGAGATCAGGACAAGGTCAGAGCTTGTCTGACTCCTTTCCCCAGCACCCTGAAGCCTGGGAAGAATCAGAAGTCTCAGCAGATGACAAAGACAGTAACAGAATTCCCTGAAAGCGTATGGGTACTGTCTGAAGCTGTAGCCAGCCGGGACATATTTTGTGAGTAAATTACTTAAAGGCTCTTGTAATTCACCACTGCCTTCTGCCATAAGCAGAAAGAAGCTCCCTGAGTCTATTTAGTGGGCAAGTGGAGTACTGACCGCAAGCGGAACACTAGCCACAGGAACCTTCTCTTCCAGTACAGTTGAGTTCAATTTGTTATATAGTATTATCAGTTATCTCTAGATCCCATGATATTATCTATATGAAGTTAATGGTCAGGATGACAAGAGTTCTGAATATTGAATATTAATAAGCAAAGTAATCATTAAAAATCATCTTGCATTAATTAATTACCCTTCCATTACACTTGGAAATTGCTAAACACCTGCCTGATGGTGTTAAGTGCTGAATTAATTCCTTATTTTGCTTTGCTTGTGTATGCAGCTTTTGCTATACCTATTACCTGTATCTCAACCCTTGAGTTTTCACACTTGTACCCTTCTCATTTTCATGAACGGCTGTGTGGTGCTTAGCTGCCTACTGGAGATAATTCACAACAAAAAGTAGGTAAACAACTTCACCATTAGTGTACAAGGCTCTTTCCCTCAAGTGAACTTCAACCACAGCGAAGAAGATGCAGTTAAAAATGGAGTCTCCATAAAGACCACAATTCTCTGGGCAGAATGGATCATCTCACTACTTTTAACATTTGAAAATTCTAACTTGAAAACAGTTACTGTGTGAAATAAACCAGAAACACAATTTAAAGCAAAAAGTAATTTCCTCACCTTCCTTACTACTAGCTGAGGTTCTAATGTTTTATGCTTGAACAAAGACTGGCTGTTTATTATTAGCTCATGCAAAATGAGATTTGAGATCGCACTTCATGAGACTACCAAGGAACATGGTCACTGCTCCAGTCTAGCGCTGCACTTGCTAACTGAGCAGCCCTGATGCACAAAGTATCTGTCCCCTACATAGCAATGCCATCTGCAGACACTGCTTCAAGCTAATATCCAGATTCATAAGGCCTCTCAGCAGCAGCAAAGCATTCTGTAAGCAAGTGGATTTTTTTCCTGTCTAGCCCCTGCCTACCAGCACTGTTTTCAGCTTTATCTGAAGTCATTAACAGGGAATGGAGATAACAGAAAAAAACCAGTTATAGGTAGCAGAAACATTCCTTAGATATTGAAGAAGCATGCTGAAATAAATACTCCAGCAAGCCATTTATAAAGTTTGAAAATATTTTTAAGGAAAGATAAAATGAACAATGTGTGCTATTTCACTTGAGTCCATGGTGTGAGGAACAAAACAAACAAACAAAAATTAAATTTCCAGGCTACAGAAGACTTCATGAAGGCCTTTACTTCCTTTAAGCAAGGCCAGAAGAGACAGCAGTAGCACTCTTAACAGATTTTTCAGACAATGCCCATGCCCAGCACGGAAAACAAGTAAGCTTTCTCTCCTTCTGCTCCCTACCCAGTGACTGGTAAGACTACTTACATTAAAAAAAAGGTTCTGTATCTGGTAACTCAAGCAGACCTTAAAGCCAAAGATAGCAGAGTATTCCAACTACCCCACCACAGCACTCAGGGACTAAAGAGAAGCCTAACTAGAGGCCATTTTAGCATTAGTCAGTTAACACAGAACACACAGAGTCAACTCACCTTAAAAAATGCAAGCCACTTATAGCCATTAATCACAATTTCAAAGCCTTGATTGTAAATCAATGTGAAGAAACCATAGTTGCCCAGATTGTCTTCAGCTACATCTAATTTCTGAAGATTCACGAGCACCTTTCTTTCCACAGGACCTGCAAGAAATACAAACTTTGTTGCATGATTATGGCATGGAAGAGATAAAACAAAACATTTCTACAAAGAATACTGTAACATTCATTCTAAAATACACTTGTTCAATGGTCTGCAAAAAGGCATCAAGCAAACACCTGAAGGGCTTCAGTTACCTGTCATTGGGTCTACACATTTTTTAACACTGCTACAGTATTTGCACATTCATTGAGCAGCCACACTGAACAGCTGGGAAACTGAACAGTTTCTGGGAAATGTCAGCTTATTTAAGCACAACTTACTGTACAGCTACTCAGCATTCTGATGCTGTGTCACTGTATTTGCAGTGTCTGCAAATACAGATAGAATCACAGAATGGTAAGGTTAGAAGTGACCTCAAAGATCATCTAGCTCCCACCCCCTGCCACATGCAGGGACACCTCAGGGACAGACTAAGAGATTTGGGGCTCTGCAGCCTGCAGAAGAGAAGGCTTCCAGGAGACTTAGAATAGCCTTCCAGTATCTGAAGAGGGCTACAGGAAGGCTGGGGAGGAACTATTGCCAAGGTCTTGCAATGCCAGGACAAGGGGCAATGGGTTTGAACTGGCAGAGGGGAGACTGAAACTGGATGTTAGGAGGAAGTTGTTTGCAGTGAGGGTGGTGAGACTGGCACAGGTTGCCCAGGGAGATGTTCAAAGCCAGGATGGAGAAGGCCTTGAGTGACCTATTCTAGTGGGAGGTGTCCCTGCCTATGGCAAGGTGTTGAAACTAGATGAGTTTTGAGGTCCTTTCCAATCTTACCATTCTATGATTCTATGGTACCAGTGAGGAGGCCTAGTTGAGTCCAAACCGAAACACGGCACACACAAAACCCACCCAGGAACTGAAACGCAAGAGCCACAGCACTACGGCAGCGTCACCGGACCAGCGCGGTTGTTCCATGCTGCTCAATTCAAATCAATCTTCCTCTGCCTCAGGGCCCGCTGGGAACTTGGCACTAAAGCCGGCAGCGGGGCTGGTTCCCACCGCCCCTCGCGGGTTTAGGACCTTGCACACAGGCACCTCCCCGGACCTCTCCCTCCTGGGACACCCCCTTCTACCGGGCCGACCCCAGCCCTCCAGGCAGCCCGAATGAGGGGCAGAGGCTGGGCTGCCGCTGTCTCACCCGCCTGGGAGCAGTTGCCGTGGCGGGCGCCGCCCGCGCGCCCGGGGNGCGGCCGCCGCCGCTGCGCCAGACGCGGAGCTCCCAGGCCCCCAGGAGGTCGGCGAAGGAGCAGTTCGCCGGCGTGTCCGCCCGCACCGCCGCGAGCACCGCTGCGAGCACCACCACGGACGTGACCCACAGCACCCGCACGGCCATGCCGCCGCCGCCGCCGCCACTGCCGGAATCAGCCCGGCCAGCTCCGCCCCGGCGCGGCCGCGCAGCGCAGTGAGGGGCTGGGCTTCCGCGCGTGAAGGCGCTGGGATCCTTGGCTGGGCTGCGAGGCGTAGGGAGGACGGAAAGCGGGGGTGGAGTTCCCCATTCTGTGTGTGTGTTAGCTCCGGCAGAGGTGGGCTTGTGCTCCGCCGTGGGTGACGGTGACCCTCTGAGAGACGGGATGAGGCGATGTGCCCGCACGCAGCTGGCAGGGGCGTCTTGCTCTCAAAAAATGTCACAGAATCATGAAATGGTAAGGTTGGAAGGGACCTCAAAGGTCATCCAGTTCCAACCCCCGTGCCATAAGCAGGGACACCTCCCACTAGAACAGGTCACTCAAGGCCTCCTCCAGCCTGGGCTTGAACACCTCCAGGGAGGGAGCAGCCACAACCTCCTTGGGCAACTTGTGCCAGTGTCTCAACACCCTCACTGCAAACAACTTCCTGCTAACATCCAGTTTCAGTCTCCCCTCTGCCGGTTTAAACCCATGCCATCCTGTCATGGCAAGACCTTGTCAATAGTCCCTCCTCAGCCTTCCTGTATCCCCCTTCAGATACTGTAAGGCTGCTCTAAGGTCTCCTGGAAGCCTTCTCTTCTGCAGGCTGCAGAGCCCCAACTCTCTCAGCCTGTCCTCACAGCAGAGCTGCTGCAACCCCTCTGAGCGTCTTTGTGGTCCTCCTCTCCCAAAGGTATCTTTCCCAAAATCGACCTCTCCTGTTTAAAGCACCCATCCCAAAGTGTACCTGCCTCAGCGAAAGGGGTCTTCCACCCTAGAAGGTGTCTGTCTGCAAAAGGAGTCCTCCTTTCCCAAGGTATGCTCAGGCCGACCTCGTGACATTCAACAAGGCTAAGTGTAAAGTTCTGCCCCTCCGTAGGCACAATCCCAAGCACAACCCCAGGCAGGGTGGGGAACAGCTGAGAGCAGCCCTGAAGAACAGGCCCTGGGGTTCTGGGGTGATGAAAAGCTCAACATGAGCCTGCAGAGTGCAGCCCAGACAGCAAGTGAGTGCTGGGCTGCAGCAAGAGCAGTGTGGGCAGCAGGGCAAGGGAGGGGATTCTGCCCCTTTGCTCTGCTCTCCTCAGACCCCACCTGGAGTCCTTTGTGCAGTTCTGGAGCCCCCAGCACAGGAAGGACATGGAAGTGTTGGAGCTGGTCCAGAAGAGGCCACGAAGATGGTCAGAGGGCTGCAGCAACTCTGCTGTAAGGACAGGCTGAGAGTGTTGAGTCTTTGATCACGTTGGGTGTTCCTGTGCTTCACAACCTCCCTGGAGGTGTTCAAGGCCAGGTCGGAGGAGGCCTTGTGTGACCTGTACTAATGGGAGGTATCCCTGCCTATGGCAGGGGATTGGAACAGGATGACCTTTGAGGTCCCTTCCAATCTTACCATTCTATGATTCTGTGATCCTCTTGTCCACAAAGATTCACCTTTTCCTAAGGAGTGTCCTCCCACAAAAGCATCCTCCTTGCCAAAAGGCATCCTTCACCACAGCAAACATCCTTCATTCCAAAGGATCTCATAAGTCAGACCTCAGAAGAGTCATTGTCCTCCCCAAAGCCCATCCACCTTTCCAAAAGACATCTTTCCTCCTCATGGGGCATCCCCCTTGCTCAGAGCCCCTACCCCACTACCCAGCCCCAGGCCTCTGCACTCAGAAGGCTGCTTGCAGAGAGGGGCAGACCAGTGAGGGTTGCCTTGTGGAGGACGAGACCTCTGGTTCATAACAGCTTTAGCAGCTCAGAATGACACTGTTTCTGCAACAGCCACACCTAATAGGCAGGGAACCATGCAGTGTTCCTCCTGCATGGGGTGTGAACCCTTAAAACCTCTGCCTCTTTGAGACCCTTTGGAGACCCACAGCAGCAGTCAGCAGATTCAAAATGTGCATGCTTTCATGTCCTCAGAGTTATGTGAATAATTAAAAAGGCTAAAGGCTTACTAATGAGTAAATATACCTTCACATTCTATATATATGTATATAAATGTGTATTTATATATATGTATATAAATATGTATATACATATACATATATATAGATATAAAATAATCACTTTCAGGGCAAAAATAAGTATTTAGTACCAAGTGCAAGGTCTTGCATCTGGGATCTGGGTCAAGGCAATCCCAAGCACAACTACAAGCTAGGCAGTGCCTGGCTGGAGAGCAGCTCTGAGGGGAGGGACTTGGGGGTGCTGGTGGCTAAGAAGCTCAACATGAGCCAGCAATGTGCATGGGCAGCCCAGAAAGCCAACCAGAGCCTGGGCTGCAGCAGGAGAACTGTGGGCAGCAGGGCCACAGAGGTGATTTTCCCCCTCTGCTCTGCTCTGCTCTGCTGAGACCCCAACTGGAGTATTGCATCCAGTTCTGGATCCCCTGGGACAAGAGGAATGTGGAGATGATGGAGTGTGTCCAGAGCAGGGCCACGAGGGTGCTCAGAGAGCTGGAGCTGCTCTGCTGTGATGACAGACTGAAAGAGTTGGGGCTGTGCAGTCTGGAGAAGAGGAGGCTCCCAGGTGACCTTCTTGTGGCCTTCCAGGATCTTAAGGGGGCTACAAAAAACTGGGGAGGGACTTTTCAGGATGTTGAGTAGTGATAGGACTGGGGGAAATGGAGCAAAGCTGGAGGTGGGGAGATTGAGCCTGGAGGTGAGGAGGAAGTTCTTCAGCATGAGAGTGGTGAGAGCCTGGCATGGGTTGTCCAGGGAGGTGGTTCAGGCCCCATCCCTGGAGATGTTTCAGGCCAGGCTGGCTCTGGGTAGCCTGATCTAGAGTACGGTGTCCCTGCCCATGGCAGGGGAGTTGGAACTGGATGATCCTTGTGGTCCCTTCCAACCCTAACTGACTCTGTGATTCTATGATTCTATGTTTATCATGAACTGTCTTTTATTTCTTTTCCCTGAAGACAGTAGTTATCAAATCACCTTGATCACAGTGTTACCCTTTAACATCTGTGTTAAGCATCCTTTAACTCCTGCTGTGATCTGGGTCAAACATCTTAACCTTATGCCTCAGTTTCCTCACCTACAGAACAGGGATTGCTGCACACCTACCTCACAGCACTCCTTGAGCACCACTGCTGGCACCCTGCTTTGAAGACCTGTGCTGTACAAATGCCCAGCTCTCTTCCTGCTCAGCACAAAATAGGAGTGCTCTCTAGCACAGGAACCTGGTGCTGTGATGCCCTCCTTGGTGTTCTAAATCTATCCAGGGCTCGGGTGTACCACAACAATTAGCTTCCATGATTCCACCTCAGCTAACCTAGTGGAGGTTATGAAGCAAGGTGTGAGGGCAGGGGATGATTGATCAGCTGCAGAGGGCTTGCAAATGGGAGCTCTGGCTGCCCAGATGTCACTAGTTTAATAATCTCAGCAAAAAAGCTGCAGTCCAAAACTAGTGCCAGGTCAGCTACCTCAAATTTAAAACATTGGAGTCCCATGGATGCCTCATTAAGGAGCACAACTCACACCTTGAGCCAGCGCTGTGGGGAACACAAGCATTGGGGTTCAGATGGCTCTCAGAGGGCTAAGTTTGCATGGGTTCATGCTTTCCTTAGAGATCT
Source organism: Eubucco bourcierii (assembly GCA_013396675.1). Taxonomy (NCBI): domain Eukaryota; kingdom Metazoa; phylum Chordata; class Aves; order Piciformes; family Ramphastidae; genus Eubucco; species Eubucco bourcierii. Next base: position 24,648 of record VWZE01008248.1, read on the forward strand.
GGATGCCTCAGGTGGAGCAGAGGAAGTTATAATTTCTTCCAAAACTCATTCTGTACTCACCTTGCAACAAACATAGCAGTTGCTAATATGCTTCAGTTGTCTTTGGATGGCTTCTAACCAAGGCTCATTAAGTGTCATGGTAACTTTCACAAAGGTGTTGAGAGCTATGGGTTAATGCCTGGTACAGGAGCAATTAAAAAAAACAACACAAATAAAACAGCTCAAGAAAATAAACTGGTTGGTTTGGGTTTGGTTTTTTTTTTCCTTCATTGTATTGTATAATCCTGTTAAACAGTACAAAATCATCCTCTGCT
>VWZE01008249.1:0-11105 GCA_013396675.1 Eubucco bourcierii
TACCATTCTATGATTCTATGATTCTATGATTCAAACAACATCCAGAAACTTTTCTGGTCCATGACTTCACATCTAACATTTGTATTTTACACATACCTATTCAAACTACATGTTCAAACCAGCACCTAAAATCTACCGAACTTCTGTTCTGAGAGCAGGCTGGCAAGTGTTCTGATGATGAATGAGAGTTCATCATTTTCAGGAACTTGGCTTTTCTTACCATACTCTGAAAAGTAATATCACTGTACCTAGTTTCACTACCAAGTATTGTATGTGGGAAGACACTGACAGAGGTTTCTGCCTGGATTGGCAGGAATGGCTGAGGGTCTTGGTTAACCTGGACTGGAAATAGGCTTGCTGCTTTGAGGGTATGTATGTCCTCCTAATTACCCTTTGCTGCTTTTGTGAACTTCCTCTTCCATTCTACCTGTTCCTTTATCTACAGAAATCAAGAGTTCGTATAATTCAAATCACATCACACACACACTTTTCATTTGCTTTCAGAGCATTTGAACAGAAAATGCCATTTGAAAGAACTCCTTACACCCTACTAGGTAAGCCAGTAGTGATGGATTATTTCCCAGTCAAGAATGATTTCATATTCTTACTACATTTTGCTTATAGTCCCATTCCGGAGTTTCCAGTCAGCAAAGGGGGATCCCTTATTGGTTACTAAACTCCTCATTGCATGACTATACAAAACCCTGAACAGGTGAATTTTCAACATATCCTACCACGGAATAAATGCCTTCCATCCTGTATCAAATCTCTAATCTGTCATGTATTGCAACATACACAGTATTAGTAAAGCTGACAGTAGAGCTAGGTCACTCTTACAGTATAAGTTCTTTACTTGCTGCTTTTATTTAATGATTCTTTTAGATTAAAAATTTTCCACATGGATGCCTGGAAAGGAGACATACTTTTTGCTCAGTACATTGCAGATTAATTCATAGACCAACTCAGCTTAATACTATTCCTAAGAAAGTGTCCCCAGAAGTCCTAGTGCCTCACACAAGCTAATGCAGCAGTACTAACGTGCACAGTCATAAAAGAATAATGAGCTTCTAGAATAAGTTGAAGCTAATTCATCACTGAAGTAATATTAACAAAAGAGGAAAGCTCAGTGTGTGGTGGCAAAAACCTCCAAACACTTCCTCCAAGAAGCAGCAGACTGGTCACAATAATGATAAGCAGCACTTGCCATTATGTCAAATTAGGATCCCCAGAAGTTAAACGTATTTACTAAGAAATTCATTAAACCCATTAAAAGGCAATTTTGAGTGCTCAGCACTTCTCAGTCCATTATGAAATGCACATAGTACCTTATCAGAGAAAAAAATAATTCAGTCCTTTAGAAGTTAAAAGTATAATAGGAATTAATAAAATCATTAAAGCCCTCACTCAGAGGGTTTATCTCCAGTATATTACCTATATGTTACAACATTATTGTTACAATTGTGTGAATATCTTCACACTGAAGAGTTTGAAGTGCCATTTTTTGTGATTTTCATGTTCATCTCTTTAGTCCTTAATCTAGATAAATAAATTTTCAAAACTATAATGAAATACAAGGAGTTTAAAATATCACTGAACTAACAACAAAATCTTACCGTGAAATTCTTTTTTTTTTCTTTTTCTTTTTTCTTTTTTTTTTTTTTTTTTTTTTTTGGTTGTTATTTTCTATTTGTTGCCTGTTTGAAGACTGGCTGGTTATCCGGACACAGATAAGACTCAGAAAAGATAAACAGCACCATGTGACTGACGCTGAAAACCACAGAAATAATTAATTGTAAATAGACAAAGCAAATCATAGCCACAGTTCATTAGTCATGTGTTCAAATTACCGAGCTAGTTACAGTGGATGTTTTCTAAAAGATTATGATTAGTTCATGCACAATTTAATAACAAGGCAGGATAAGGTAAGGAGGGATGGTGGAGCATTGTGATCTGTTTCCACTAAATACCACAGAGCAGGGACGTGCTTTGCCTTTGTAATGCAACACATACTCTCATCCACTTTACAAATTAAATACTTCACTCTCCTACAAGAAAATATGCTGCAAGATGAGCCTGAGAGAAGCTAAGAAAATAAATTGTACTGCAGTATCCTATGCAAACTGGAGCCAATTACCATCTCTCAGGAGAGAAGACAAATCACATGCATCTCTGCAGCAAGCACCGCGTTTGATGCATATAAGAAAAGACATATCATGAACAATTTATAGCAGTAAAGCAGGCATCCGTTTCCAAGCATTCTACACTTCAAGCACATTTCCTGTATAATAAAAGCCATTTACTGTTTTTTTCATAAGCTACATCAAGGGACAAGGGAGAAAATGCTGTAAGCCCTAAAAGGTATTCTTTGTTTTTATAGGAAACACATATTTTTTAAAAGTGTAAAAAGCATTTACTAGACCCTACATGGCATTCCTGTTTTTTATAAAACTATAAGCCTCTTAGAATTTCAATATCGGAGGGTTACTCTTTATTATAAAACCTTTGCAGCCTGTACATTGATCACAAACACCCTGCCCCACCAGCCTCCTAACGTAGAAATACTGGGTGTGCTTTCAGAGGTCATAGCCTCAGGTATGTGCTCACAGCAAAGAACAAGCAAGTACAATCTAATGAGTGAAATCGGCCATCCTAAAGTAAAGTGGGTCATGCCATTTTCCTCTCAGTCTCAGGCAGCGATATCAAATTTAGCAAACCAAAAGAAGCAGTTTAACAACATGCCATATAATAGAAGGTATATTCAAAGATATATTGCACAAGTTTTTTAATTATATCCTACAAACACCAGAATTGGTTGTACTATGAATTTCTTTCCCAGAGAATTGGAAATGATTGACTGAATTCAACAGCCACAAAAATTTACACTTTGCATTTTTTCCTCTTGTTGCTGTTACAAGGGGGTGACAGTGATGGCTCTAATTTTACAACTGCAGGAAGCTTGGTTCTGTTATACACTTCAGAGATCCCAGCTCTGATCTAAGGAAGAAACTTGATTGACCCAGAAAAAATAAGTTTTTTTATCTCTGTTGAATACCAAAGACCTTATCCTAGCTCTTCATGCAAATAAGCAGAGAAAGATCTGAGAAGCATGTGAAAGTATGCAACAGGATAGTTGTATGCATTCTGTCAACTAAGAAACATTAAGTTAAAGTCATATGAACACAAAGATACAGAAGACAAAAGGGACTGTAGCTTTAACTGGCATAATCAGATCCTAACATGTGAGACATACTATAGGTATCATTTATTCTTTGGATACAATTTTGCTACTGTAACTCCAGGCACCAGGGAACAGCACATTCTTTTCAAACTCTGAAAGTGACAAGGGACAAAACTGGCAGAGCATATGCTACTTCCATGAATGTGTGCTGTGTAGAAAGGATGTTACTAACATCTCCCATCTGCACCACACACATCCCTAATTCATGTGTTGCAGAGTTTGTGCAGAAATGAGGACAAGCAATGATTTTTTTATTTTGCTGTTATTTTTGTTTCGTAATGTAGAAATTTAACTCAGAGTCAGTATCTATGATTCTATGATTCTATGATTCTATTTTTGAGTGTTTATTTGCATGTGTATTTTGAATTATGTCTTAGACTTAAAGTCCTGTAACTCCTCTATTTAAAACATTTTGGGGTATCTTTTCTTCCAAAGAATGAGAACAAATTATCTAGTTCATTCAGGTTGTGCAGTAGGAAATTCAGAAAGGCAGTAGTGGTATATAAGGTACCTGCATCCTCTGGCGGGCCCTCTGGGTTTCCGATACACAGCTGAAGAATTTCAAGAGTTCCACATGGGCATTTCTTTACTTTGAGGGTGATGAAACACCGGAACAAGCTGCCCAGAGAGGTTGTGGAGTCTTGGTTGGATGCATTCCTATGCAACCTGATCTAGGTGTACCCATAGGGATTACATGACCTCCAGAGGACTCTTCCAACCCCTAGCATTCTGTGATTCTGTGGCATGAAGCTGGACATATATATGGAAATATATACTGAGTGCAAAGATCTTTAATGGGTACTGACCTTCAGTGAGCAGCCCTACAGAACTCTCAATTCTCAGACCCAGCAGGATTACAGCCTTTTTGCTTACTGTGATCCAAGTTCATCAGAACTCTGAAGTTGATAACCTTGTAGAGCTTTGTGACTGACATATAAGTCTTAAAACTTAGTAGTTAGCTAAAACACAAAGCTCCCTGTTGTTTTGTTAGACTCAGAACACTTATGTTTTGTAGCTAGATGACATATGCCATCTAACTGTAATCGGTGAAGGTAAGGCAATTTGATGCCTGGGCTACTAAATTTTCAATGTGATTTTGCAATCCTGTATTTGTTGTTCTAACCATTCAGTTCTATTTTACAGATAGTGTGTATATAGAAGAATGGCCCTTGCTGTATTTTAGGTCAAAATACACAATCAACAATTTTGTAAGACAATGCAATTTAATAGCATGGCTGCTCCCAATTAATCATTTTGCAGAATTTGTCTAGCTGAAGCTAGAGATTGTAAATATTTTACAGTGAAATGATATTTCTGTATTTTCTAGGTCACTGCTTCTTTCTCTTCCCAAATCATTAGGAGAAACCAGCAGTCTGAAGGAACTGCTGCATCTGAAGATGTAGTACAAAGAAGACCAATTGTTCTCCACGTCTCATTACTGCTTATGCACTCCTGCACAGCACTGAAAACATACAAAGTCTCTTCCCTTAGGTAGTAACTCTCTCACAGATTTACACGCTTCAAGTGAGTACTAGCTAGAGTCTCTTCTTCCATTTAGTCAATTCTCTCTAATTAATTCCCTATTAAAAAAGGCATGGTTTCTTCCCATCTTTACTCTTCTCATGTACTACACTCTCCTTTCTGTCAGCCCACATTAAATTTGAATCAGGGACAACTTCCTGTTGTCAACAGTCAGATGAAAATTCTAACACTGAATAAGATTAGTAACATCATAGATTACAAACTCTTCTCCACGACACATCTTCACCAGGTATTACACAGAGTGACAGCTGCACAGTCCTTAAAGCAAATTTTCAATCATGTGAACAACAACAACTAAAAAAAATCCCTTTTGAACCGCAAGGCCAGGTTTCAGTTGCTTGCGGTGTCTCTTCATTTCTGATAGCCTTTTACCACTTGCTAGTTTATGTTCTTCAATTCTCTTTTATCCCTCTCAATTTTCTCTTTCCTTACTCAAATACATTCCTTCCTCCAGTAGCAGCAATTTACCTGAGCTGCTGTAAAGGAGTGGAATTGAACCGACAAGTATCCTACAGCAACACCAACTCCAGCTGCAGACTTGGCATATCTCAGAAGTTTAAACAAGGCCATGCCAGGTCAGGCTATAGAAAGGCACGTAGAGTGAAAAATGCTGGCAATTCACTAGGTGGCAGTTTCAGAGTCACTTCAATCTGAAACCAAGGATGATGCAATCCTGTTTTTCATCTATGACATCAACATGGTGAAATCACATTTAATCACCAAAACCGCTATTGTTGTTTGCAAGCAAAAGCCAGGGGCCTTTGTGTGCTAGGCACAGTCCAGTTTCTTAATTCTACTTACCTTTATTGCTAGGACATACTTGAAGGACTTTTCCCATTTACTCTCATTAACATTTCCCATCCACAGTATGTCTGCTTTCTATCATCAGACATAGCCACAGCAACAGAGCCCTCACTTCCTATTCAAAACACAATGCCCTAGACTGCTGCCATATTAACCTGCTTTCACCTCAGCACGGGTATACTTTTCCTTCTGCAGTGACTCAGCCTGGGAAAATCTACCGCCGATACAATGCAAAGCTCAGGCAGTCTGACTAATTGTCCTTTTGCCTTTCTAATCCGTGTAAAGCCTTTAAATGGTCAATGCAAGCAGCCCCTGTCATGCTGTCTGCAGTGATGTATCTTTGTGAGTCCTGCATTTCAGGGAGCACATATGAATGTGACAGGGTAGGCGTGTAATCAAGTGCAACCCATACAAAAGAACCCACAGCCAGGAGTATATCTTCATGCCCTTCCCCCCATTCAGGAATTACTATCATGTTACAAGAGCCTTCCCTAAGGGCTGTGTGTAGTCATGGTGACAGGACATCACCACCTGTCTGCCCCTGCAATGGAGGCGGTGAGCCAGAATACAAAGCTTTGTTTTGCTGCTGCTAAATGCATACAGCACATTTCCAAATCCTGATCCTAACAGAAGCCAAATAAAATTAAAACAGTTTAGAGTACAAATCCTGAATAAGATTCCAGATATATTAATAAACGTTTATGAAAATGAATCAATAGGAGTGGCTTGAAAATATATGTAGATGGTTGTGTTTCACATTCTTCAAAAGGGCTATTTTAAGCATAAATCACGAATGGGATGCTTTACGTCCAACAGACAGATTTTACAAGAAGCTGCTATTGCTACATGTTAGTTTTGTTCCAGGGGAAATGCATGCAGATTATTATATACTGTTTGCCTGCAGTTAACAGTGTCCAGCTTGCAGCATTTTGCCAGTTTATGTAACAGCAGCTGACCAAAAATCATGGAGAAATGGGCTGAACTACTATTATGGTACCACTCAGTGAAGGGATGAAGTATGCAATATACATAATAAGCAGGCAGAATGCATCCTTGAACATTAGGAGACAGCCTAAACACAATGGGAAAAGAGGAACTTCTTAGAAGTTATGTGTACCTGGTAGAACTAGGCAGCACCTCACCACTCTCAGATGTAGCTGCATGCTTCACTGGTCCAGACACAATGTGTACTGCCTTTCTCTTCTCTTTCCCTAGGAAAGAAACAGACTGATAAGAATTTTCAATGTTCAACAGGTTCCTTGAAATGGGTGAAATGACTGTAGAATGTGGACTAAAATGTAAGCTGCAGAATTATCTGTCTTGTGGTTCAGATTTACTGCCAGAGAGAATACACAGATTTTCCAAAGCTTGTTCTGTCAAATTGGGTTGGACCTCTGTTTTCCTAAATGGACAGGAGCTAGGGAGCCACCTCTAGAATACCTAGAGCTCCTATGGATCCATTCGCATGCAGTGGCTTTTTGATCACTATAGGTGACTTCTTTCAGTGTGGAAGATACTCCTCTGTCCTTTACTATGTAATTTGTAAACAGTAAACATTTTATCTTTCAAATGGTTAGCAGTTTGATGAAGTTAGGAAGAATGAAAAGAGTGATTCAGTGCTCTCAAATATATTACTAGTTTGATTTTGACTACTTCTTCCTACTGCACCAAGGAGAGGTGCTAATGTGCTCTGCCCATAGTTACTCTTTTGAACAGGCAGGCAGAGGTTTTCTGGCATCAATAAAACATTAAGTCTCCATGTCTAAGAATAAAGTTCAGCAGATACTGAAGGTCACATATGGTAATCTGCCATTTTGTGAGCATATACCACAGTACACTGGGTTTTAATATCTACTATACAATTTATTACAAATAAATTACTATCTTGTATTTGTATATTAACTCCCTAAGGTAGACAGTAAAAGATTTCTGCATAAATTTGGGAGATACAAATGCAATCTACCAGCAGGTGGGTAAGACATACAGAATGAGTATTATATGACCTAAAGAAGTAACCACAGAGCAATATTGCCCAAGATACAGTACTAATTCCATTGAGAGATGTTTTAGCCTAGGCTTGTGGTCACTGAAAAATTAATACAGTTACAAATGATGACTTAACATCATAAATAAGTGTAGTTTAAAACAGAAAATAACGCGTCAGACTCTTTCTTCCAAATACAGAAAGATCACTCAAGGAAACTTGTCTCTTCAATGAGAAATGAAATAAAAACCTAGCAGTGAATTTTATCTAGCTGTACAACAAGACTCAGGTTTTATTTTTGGGTAACAAACTTATCTATTAATAAATTAAATCTATCTGGAACAACTACTGCATTTCATCTTAACACAAGTTGTGAAGTACAGTTTCATGAGTTACTGAGTTATGATTTCATTACTGCTTTTGCTGCCACTTAAATTGGATGTAGCACAGAGCAAGCATCAGTGCAAAAGTAAAGTCCAAATTGCACCCATCAAAAGAGTTCTCCATATAAATATAGCTGTCAAATTATGACCATCAAAGAAAAAAAAGAATCCTGAAATATGCTTAAATATTGCTCTGAAATGCAAATAGGCCTTCTTTTCTTCCTGTGTGGAATATTATTGCATTGGTACAAAACAATGTTATGAGGTTACAAGAGTTTAATTGGTGACTAATTCAAACAGTGTCATGAAGTTACTGTTACTCTCCAGAGCAACGGTGGGAGATTTAAATGCACTGTAAGAGGGAACCCACAGCCAGTGGCTGAGAGCTGTTGGATTGGACCTGATCTGGCCTGCAGTGGAGACACCCATGGTGTACCACGGGCATTCCTGAGGCTTTCCCTTGGAAAGGAAATGCCAGAGGAACAGAGACACCCACCAGAAGCTAGCAGCTCTTGCTGGACAAGCTGATAAGGCATGGGTCATGCCAGGGCAATGGCAACCACACCCACTCCTATGAAAGAAGCCCCCACAGACTGAGTAGGCAAACAGGTCATGGGATATTAGCTGAGGCATGGTGCAGCAGTTCATGCAGAAGGATACGCAAGGAAAGTGCTGAAGCTTGGCCAGCTTGACCAGACAGTGATGATATCTACTCAGAAAAAGGCCATGTCATCCCTTACCCCTGCACCCACCAGGCCTGGTGCAGCTCTGGTGGGTGGCAGATAGCAGGGTGTGCTCCACTCTTTACGCCAATGTCAGATGGCAGCAGGGAGTACACTTGTGGCATGTGTGCCTAGGTAGAGGAGCTTCATCTGCTTTGATTTTTTCTGCTACACTTCCTGAGTGTTATATCAGTTACAACATGGGGTATTATTAATTTCAGTTAAACATCATCAGAAATGGAAGTCTGCCACATAACTAAGACATGGTTCTTGAGCTATTAATTTTTCAGAGGAATTGCTGCCAAGACTTTGATGCAGTTCATTTTAAAATTAAGTATTGTTTGCAAATCCAAATTCTAGATACGGGATGTGATTCTGAGTAAAAATTCTTACCATATCTCTCTGCCAGCCATGGCATCCTACACCAATCTTGGTGTGATATCTGAATACAAATATAGTCTAAAAAGACTTAACACAATGACACTGAATATCAAATGAAATAAATTTCTTCAGCTATCTATAATTTCATCTTCTTAGTGCATGTATTATATACACAAAATGCAGTACAGAGAATTTGTCTGTACGAGGATTCGGCAGCATTACATAGAAAAAAGTGATGTCTCACTCGTGGGTACCAGAGATTATATAGATGTCTTCCCACAGTCAGACATTAAATCTGAGTCTGTAACCTGAGTGTAGGGATTCTGTTCTCCTCACCACCTACATGTAAGGATGCCTCATGCCTACCCGTCAGACAGTGTAAGGATGTTTCTGCACCGTTTAGGACAAGTCAGATCACACCTGTCAAGAGTGACTCAGACAGATAAAGTACCAGGATTATCAAGAGATAGTTGCCATGGAAAACAGGTACTGAGTTCAGTTTCGTATGAATCAAAAGAAGAGAAATAATCTCCAAAATAGCTAGGCACTATCTTCAGTACACTGTGTGTTGGTTTTGTTGGGGTTTTTCTTACTCTTTTGCAAGTATCACCGAGCTGGTGCTACATAAACCATGGAGTATACTGTATACCTCACAAATGCATTTTGATCAAGAGATATTTCAGTTGCCAAAATCAGTTTTGAAAAAAATCATCCATGCACAAGCCAGTGTAACAACACTAGTAAAATCTAAACAGCAGTATCAAAACAGAACACTGTAAATGACACATCTGATTTAATGTCTTTTACAATACATCATGAATAACTGAGAAAATGCATAATATCACTACATCTGGAAAGGAAAAACCAAGATGGTTCACACTGTTAAGTAGTTCTAGCCCAAACCCCAGATATTTTGCAAATAGAATAAGCAATAAGAATCACAGTACAATGCATAATATACTGTCATTATCTCTTATCTAATCTGATTTCAAAGGACTTCTGGGGGTCCATGTGTGATTCACAAACTTGAGATACGTGGTCTCTAAACCAAGACAACTGTATTATAGGAGAACAAATGCCGTCAGGAATGTCTCTGCTAGAACAGTGAAACAAAAAAAACCCCTGCAGCCTATTCAACATGTATTTTATTTGCAAAAAAAATGAAAAAGTGTTTCAGATCAACTTGCACTGCAAACCTCCTCTGAAGAAGATGCTTTTAAAATTACACTAATAGTACTGTTGCTGCAGTGCTTCTCACATATATTACATTTTCTTGGATTGCAAATCAGGTATATCTAAGTAAATCATTCACAAAGCTTTCTTGCTTATTTCCCTTCCCTTTCAGATTTGAATTTTAGAAACACAATTGGAAGGTCAAGCTAAGATATTTCTGGCTTCTCTGCTGACTCTGATTGAAACATGGTGTCCTACGGGCTATAATTTACTTACCACTCTCCTCCATAAATGATCACCTTGACACCTCTCTTCCCTGTTTATATCTTCCCTCCCCACTTCGCTCCATAGGAACCAGCTATGTCCTTTCTCATACAATCTGAGATCAATTACTCTCAACAGCATTTGATTTTGAAGCTTGGTGCTTCTATTTCAGAGCCGCAAACTCTTCCCCTTACAGAAGGAAAATGGAGAGCTGCTGACAAAGGACATGGACAAGGCTGAGGTGCTCAATGACTTCTTTGCCTCAGTCTTTAACAGCAAGGGCTCCAACCACAATGTCCAAGTTGCAGAGGGTGAAAGTGAGGACTGGGAGCAGGCAAATCTGCCTACTATAGTAGAAGATGATGTTTATGAGCTCCTAAGAAACCTGAATGTGCACAAGTCCATGGGGCCTGATGAGATCCACCCACGGGTCCTGAGGGAACTGGCAGATGAAGTTGCCAAACCACTGTGCATCATATTTGAAAAGTCATGGCAGACTGGTGAAGTTCCTGCTGACTGGAGAAGGGAAACATAACACCCATCTTCAAGAAGGGTAAAAAGAATGACCCTGGAAACTACAGACCAGTCAGCCTCACCTCTGTGCCTGGCAAGAT
>VWZE01008249.1:11966-39742 GCA_013396675.1 Eubucco bourcierii
GATAGTAGCCTTCCAGTATCTGAAGGGGGCCTACAGGAAGGCTGGGGAAGGATTATTTACAAGGTCCTGCAATGACAGGACAAGGGGCAATGGGCTTAAACTGGCAGAGGGGAGATTTAGACTAGATGTTAGGAGGAAGTTCTTTACAGTAAGGGTGGTGAGGCACTGGAACAGGTTGCCCAGGGAGGTTGTGGATGCTCCCTCCCTGGATGTGTTCAAGGCCAGATTGGATGAGGCCTTGAGTAACCTGTACTAGTGGGAGGTGTCCCTGCCTATGGCAGGGGGTTGGAACTAGATGATCCTTGAGGTCCCTTCCAACCTTACCATTCTATGATTCTATGATTCTATGATTCTATGAAATAGGATTCTGTGACCAAATGCCACAGTGCCAACTGTACTAGTTGTTCCAAGAAAAGATATCACCTGCATCTATAATTACAATGTAGCATCTGGTAGGTAAGACATATGTAGTCAGTATTATCAACAATTTCTGTGTGGTTGTTTTAATAATTCAGAATGAGAGAATAAGATAAGAGATTACTGCCCCACTTGACAAATCCTATCCAACTACTTTGTGGCATTTGTATAGACTTCATCATGTAGTTAGTGAAGTAATGCAGCTGAGATTGTGCATAACTGAATAAAAGACATCACAGGTTAAAAAGTTAAAAAATCCTAGAAATGGTTAAATTCTATTTTAATTCTTGGACAGTTGAGTCACATGGTTGCTCCTGAACTTGTTCTTTGCCTCAAGCCTTAAGTTTTTCTTTGTAATATGTCTTGATCTGTAAAGGAGCGATGCATAAAATAACCAGGAAATGTTATTTCTTCTGTTATGGTGAAGTTAGGGAAAGAAGGGAAAGTAAGATTCATAACGCATATCAAACTATGTAGTCAAGTCATCAACCCAATTTTCAAAGAAAAGTGCAGGCAATGGCATAAAAAATGCTAATTGTTCGCTTACTACAATATTACATTTAAATTTTGAAAGTTTCATCTAAAAACAGGACCTTATCCAGTTTTAAAGGAGCTAGTAATTTGCAAAAAAATTAAGTCATTCAGTGAAAACCAGAATGTCATCAACCTAGCTAGTAATTTTTACACATTTAATTTTAAATATTAATTTTAAAAAGCCAGTGTTCTAAATTTGTGTTCTATTGCCTCGATGAGTTTTAACTGTTAGTGTTTTGAGTAAACCCACACACACACTTTAAGGAATTACTAAAGAAATCACAAATTATACAATATTATCTATTTACATATACTAATGTGTTTCTAAATTTCAAGCAGACAAGAAGATAGGAGGAGGCGAGGAAATGGAATGAAATGACAAACCTTTCATGTGGACAATTTCCTCAAACTACCAAGCACTGCAGCAAGATTGTAGTACATGTATTCCAATGACAGAATAAGGGGCAACGGGTGAAAGCTGGAGCAGAGGAGGTTCCACATAAACATAGCAAAGAGCTTTTTCCTGTGAGAGTCACAGAACACTGGAACAGGGGTGTCCCTGCCCATGGCAGAGGGGGTTGGAACTAGATGATCCTTGTGTTCCCTTTCAACAATGACTGATTCTATTATTCTAACATGAAAAACTTAAGACTAATAAAATATTAACAATTTTCTCTTTTGCAACTCTCATGAAATGTTGTGGGTTTGTACTAAAAGAGACTGGGAAATAGCAGGAGTAAATGAAGCACCATACTTGTGCTAATTGCCAAGCTGACACAAAAAGCACTGAAATCTGATAAAATGTTTATAATATCTGTCCTATTACTATCACAAAGAGGCAATAGACTTAGAAAAAGAAAATGAACCTGAAGAAAGTCTTAATTAGGAAAGTAACTTGCATTTTAAGTCACCAGACTCAGTTCACTGATGATACTGGATGTGAACAGGCAGCACAGATCTGGGGCACAACATTTTCAAAAATCCCACCGTGCCTATTGTTTACTCTAGCTTACTACATGTGATCCTGAATTTTTTATTCTCTCTCAAAAAATAACAGCTCAAATAAAATAAATTTTAAACCCCAAACAAACAGTGCAAGCTAAGTATGAACCAGCACTATGACACTGAATAAAATTGTCATGTTTAGTCTCCATATAACCAGCTGTGATGTCAGCATTTAGCCTCTTACCCTCACACTCCTGACTCATGGTTAAACAGTAAGAATGCTCATGCATTGTTTTAGCAAACTGAAAGTCTTACTGGGAGTATGGGTTAACACGAGATGAAGGAAGGAAACAGTTTTGTCATCATATTTCAAATGAATCTCATGGTTAAAAAGATGCTATTACTATGGAATCAAGCATGATCCTGTTCTCTTCACGGTGACCACTCCTGTGCAAAGTTACCCTACAACAGAGAATAAACTGTGGAAATCACTGGATCAGTCCTGATTAAATACTAGTCTTATTTTGATTTCTTAGGTTACATTTTCAGTGAAGAATCTCTTTAAAAATGACTCACCCAGAGTCTGACAGTTAAAGTAAATCAAAGTAAGTAAAAACCAGAATTGTTATAGGTGAATAGCTAATGAAAAATAATGGCTAGTTCATGGCAGGATGGAATAAGGACACTCTAACATTTTTATTGACTTCACCAATCCTAGGAAAATCCTTCCAATTTGTTTTTATAAACCATCACCCTGCAGTACAGGAAGCAGAGTTTGTGCATAAACAAGATGACCTAGTTTTCAGCATCCACTAGTCTTGGCTTGAAGCTTGTTTGTTACTTGAAAAGGTAATTAAAATTTAAACAAGTGTGAAAGAAGAAGCTCTTACTTTCCTCGAATTTCTGTGAAAAAAACCAAACATGCATTGTGATATCTAATATAATGTCACATCTGAATTCAAAATAACAGAGGATAATTAACAGTCATCTTCTCAGTGAATAAAACAAATCATAGAAGATACTAAAATGTATGCAGAAATATACAATAATGGTAGAGCTAAACATTTCAGGTGACTTGAGTTGGTAATCCCTTTCAAATCATAAACTGCATAAATGTCATGTAATTCCACAGAACATTCTCCAAGTAAAAATAAGCTCTGAGATAATGGACAAAGTGACCTGTATACTTTTGTGTGGAACTCCTCAAAAATCCAAGCACTCAGATTGTATTAGAGAAACACTTCATGTGAAAGGTGACTTTTAAACATCAGGTAATATTTATCTAGTTTTCTCTTACTTTTTTTTTTTTTTTTCCATTGCATGTGCATCTCTTAGTTAACTATGCATTTCAGGATGGATTTACTGTTATTTATTAAATATGCTATTCATTACAAACTGAAAAGTGATACATAGATGAAACCAATTTCTGTTTCTTCTTGAACTTCTGTTCAGTTTAAATCAACTGAACACAGGTTAAAACAGAGGTTAAAATGGCAGAGGAATAAGGGCGTTACAGCATTTCATGGAAACCAAGGAGTCCAAGTAATTTATATCTCTCTGAAACCTGAATAATGTTCTGTATGACAAAAGGTAACAGAACTTACTGTATATTATACTAAAAAATTATCCTGAATAAATTCAACTCCATCCCTGTCACTGTTCTGAAGTATGGCTTTTTAGTTAAAACATATATGCAGAAGTCAAAATTACTGTATTTTGTTATCAGTGCCTCTGCAGAACTTAAGATCTGTGGCCAAGACTGTTACATTTCTTTTTCTTTCTGTACTTCATTCTACATTAAAAATCCAAATATCACCACTTACAAAAATGAACTTTAAAATCTGCATAAACAAGTTTTTAGACTTTTCCTATGAAACTACTTTACATGAGGCACACCAGCTATTTTGAGGACATCCTACAGATATAAGCAGATATAAAATTTCTTACACTATGGCATTCATAAAATAACTGATAAAGATGAAGGATGGACAACGGAGAAGTCACAGGAAATTAAATCTCTAAAGTTAAATATATACAGCCATTTTTTGGTGAGCTTACATTTAAAATCTCAGAGATAATTCAATATACAAATAAATTATCTGCCTACAGAAATAACTGATCTCAGGTGCATTAGAAGAACATGGAAGAATAGAAATCAATATTAGTATTTCTTCACTGTACCTTTATGTACTTTCTGATTATTATATTTCTCTTAAATTAACTCTTAGAATTGTCTTGATTTCTTTACTTTTAATTACAACCATCCTGTACCTTTTTCTCTTATTAATATAAAGTATTTTCAAAGGATGTAAGTGAATAACCATATAAATATACACAAGTTACTCTGGCACTGATCCTACATAGAATCATAGAATGGAAGGTAAAGACTGTAATCAGTTTGGTATTAGAGATGCTACAGTAAGTGATGTGCATGAGAACAGCTTTAGAAGTAAATCTTGTCAAACATCACATTTTTCTGAATAGAGATTTATTTGATCAAAGTAACTGTCATCATCAAATGCCTTGCAGAAGCCTTTTAAAAACTTATATGACAACCTGAGATAAAAAAAAAAAAAAGCTATAAAAAAACCTAACGTCCAAAATTAATTATATCTAGGTAATCCAAAGCTAAATGTAAAGGAGATACTACAAATACAAGGGAATATTCCCATTCAGATCCTATGTGGTTGGTTTTGGCTCAGGCATCTTTAAACTGGAACATATCTTGTATCATACTTTGGTCTACTCATTTGAGAAGAAGAAAGAAAAAAAAGACAAATTGAAAGTTATCAGGAAAAAAAAAAGACTCAAGAAACAATTTTAGATCTTAAATAATGAAGAGTGAAAAATGGACTTCACGTACTAATCTCAAAAGTGAAGCAATGTGATTATCTACATATTCACAATCCAGGAATAGATGCAAAGCCTAATAAAGAATCTAAGAATTCATGTAGAGTACTTGCATACACAAAGTTTGCCCTACAGCTCTGTAAAATCACCAGTTAAGTATGAGTTATACATCTTATTTTAATCTCATGAGGAGTTATTAGAATTAGTGCTAGAATACTACATAATATACAAGAATCAAAACCCCTTCAAGAAATAGGAAATAACAAGAATTAGAAGTTTAAACAAAATAATCATGCAATCTCTCCCTGGGTTTCACTGTACTATCATCACCTGAAATTACATACATTGGAATCCAAATTGTTTGACTCCAGTATCCTTTTCATCATTAGTACAGCTTCATATCTCAAAATACATCTTTTAAAAACATATACAACTTGTTATTCAAGAATTCTGCCTTAGTGGGACCTACTTTTTTATTTCTTCTCTCTGTCATTCCCTCATTTTCTTATGTAATTAATTTGTTTATGGTACTATCCAAGAGAAAACTATAGGTTAGTATCTTGGAAAATACTAGCCAGCAGACTTGTTTCCCTCTTAGGACAGCACCTCTGGGTAGATGGCCTGGCAAGCCAGTTCACTCCATCCTGATTCTCTCCAGACAAAGGAAACAAGTGATTCATGCCTCCTGACAGATAAGCTGCTGACATTTCCATCTCTGTTTACTGGGTTAGTTGACAAGATTGTTGACATGATCCTTTTATTTTCTCCCTATTCTCTTTACATTAGAGCTGGGAACTTCAGCAGGTGAACACTCACTTTCTGCTACAGTCAGGAGAGTCAATTGCAGTAGTAGTTTCATTTTCAGAGTACAAAATGTAAGCATATATATTAAAAATCTACATTGCAAAATTCAGTTTGTCAAAATACTAGAGGTTCCGCAGAAATAAAAGGCCACCACAAGTCATATGATACATCTTGACTTCTCATATGGATGATGTCTACAGGGAATGTAAAATACTTTGCAAAGATTTCTTAAGGTACTGAAAAAAACACTTCTGTGAAGGTGAACAGATCTCATTCCATAAAAAAAAAATCAAATCAGACTTTTTTTTTTAACTTAAGTGACAAACACTTAAATTCTATAACCTACGGAATTTTAAGTTTGGAACTTCCAAAAAGAAATGCACCTTTGTAAAGCAAATAATTGACTAAAGTACTTTCAGGAGTCTGAGAGCCAGATTGAAAACTCTATCTAGATTGAAAATAAAGAAAGAAATAAATAATTTAGATGATTCTTGGCAGTTGCTTAAATTTTAAGCAAGTTAATCTCAAGGTTACTCAACTGTGCAAGACAGAACCCCCCTTACTTTTATATAGCATTACACAAATAGATCTTCCTAGGTCTGGAACATTAAAAAATCTACAGAATATGGAGAGAGCAAGCACAGGCTTAGATACTGGGTTAGCAGAATAAAAAGAGACCACTAGTGTTCTAAGAAGGGGCGAAGCAATCACTTAACCACTCTTAAGACACGGACCACAGACTTCTTTTGATGCTAGTAGACTACGTTACTGGCACAAAAAAGCATGGAAAGCCATTTGTTTAGCTTCTGTTTACTGAAAAGTTACTAAATTGTGATTGAGTTTTAATATTCATAAAAACAAATCAACAGATAGGTTTTGCATCATGATTGTATTATTTCTAAATTATTAGGACACATATAAAGGTAAAGCTGACCTTTGCTATTGCCAGTTATATACTTTTATCTTTGAATTCTGCCCACTGCCTTGTTGCTGTTGCCTCTCTCTCAGAAACAGCTCTCACCTTTTTTTTTTTTTTTAAATGTTGAGTTGAATGTTTCCTTCAAAATGCTAAGATGGGAAATTTACATGTAGAAATAAACACTAAGTACCTCTAAGGCTGAATAACTACTCTGTCATATTCCTTAGCCTCCAGGGTGCTTACTACTATAACATTTTTTGCAGAATGATTTCAAAGTGCATAGGAACTAATTCAAATGACTGTATTTTATACTGGTATCTGTAATCACCATGATAAAGAAGGAAAATATCCTACGATGTAGAAATGAAATTATCTTTTACTGCAGTCCAAATCTCCAATCATTTTTTTTTAGCATATAAGTAAGAAATTAGGCTATACAAATAATTCTCCATTGTATCAACATTGAACAAACATTTTGTGTGTCTTTAAATGAGAATTTAAACAGACTAATTCAAGAATCTGAAGTTGCAATAGAAACAATTCAAATATGACCCACTTCAAATACCCTTCTGCTGTTACACACTATTACGATTGAAATCACCTACTAGGTTCTGAAATGCCTAACAGGCAATAAATAATTTCTTCAGATACTCATAACAGCAAATGGAAATAGTTCTTATCAGCATGTCTTCATAGACAGTAAGAGTGATACCGAAAATGTACCTCTCTTTCACCCAGTTTCCTGGACAATAATGTGAAAATCACTACAGAGATGGGGAACATTTCAAAGGGAAAGAAATGAAGCATTTCTTTTTTAAGTCTGTAGCCAAAGCACACTGGAAAAGGCATTGAAAAATAACAATAAAACAGAGTGCACAATACAAATAACACCAGCATCAGAGCTAAAAAACATTTGGTATATATTTATTTTTAATGTTTTATAGAACATTTCTGAAAAAGTATCAACTAAACAAGGATGATCAGAGGGTTGGAGCACCTCTGCTATGAGGACGGACTGAAAGAGTTGGGGCTGTTCAGTCTGGAGAGGAGAAGGCTCTGAAGTGACCTTATTGTGGCCTTTCAGTATCTTAAGGGGACCTACAAGAAAGCTGGGGCGGGACATTTTAGGATGTCAGGTAGTGATAGGACTAGTGGGAATGGCACAAAGCTAGAAATGGGTAGATTCAGACTGGGTGTTAGGAAGAAGTTCTTCACCATGAGGGTGGTGAGACCCTGGAATGGGTTGCCCAGAGAGGTGGTCAAAGACCTGTCCCTGGAGGTGTTTAAGGTCAGGTTGGATGAGGCTCTAGACAGCCTGATCTAGTCTGAGGTATCCCTGCCCGTGGCAAGGGGGTTGGAACTAGATGATCCTTGTGTTCCTTTCCAACCCAGACTGATTCTATGATTCTAAACAAGTAGATGGAGGATACAGCTAAAAAATATCTCTGCAGCTCTCAAAAATAGAGAAGACTCATTTATCCATCCAGGGTTTTTGGTCCTACCATTTATCGATTTATTTATTTTGATTCAGCAGAAAAGAGTACTTTTTATAAGTTTCCCTTGAAAACCACTTTAGATTAAGCATTTGGCAAGGTATGGCTTTGAGTGACACTGATATATCTGAACCTGAGTTAAATGTAGACTGTTTAAAATATGACATACAGGAAAACAGACCCCTGAGAAAGATTCAAGTTTTCAAAATCTGAGTAGGAGTCCATAAGTGAGCTATTAGTAGCATTATAACTTTTTTTTTAAGTATATTTGCCTTTGCTATCATGAAGGAGGCAAAATAATAATATTCTACCCTGAAATGTCAAACTATGAAGAAAATGTGAAGGATTCCTCCATCTAATCATCTATGGTTTAGTACTACGGGGAAAGTCTGATTGACTTGGTGTTACAGAACACCTTAGTATCAGGAAAAATGTTTCTGATCAACAAGACTTCAAAAAGTCATTTTTTATTATTATTGTATTTCTCCATGATAGAGACAAAGTAAAAATGAAGGTAATTACACAGTGAAGAAATTTTTCATCCTAGTGTTAAATGTTTCTTCCCAATATTCTTAACTCACACAGAAAAAGAAAAAAAAAACCCACACAAAAACCCCCCAACAAACCAAAAAAAACCCCACCAAAACCACCAAACAAGCCAAAGGTCTTAGTGATAGCCTCTGAAAATAGACAAAAGTTAACTAACTCTTCAGAAGTCCATCATGAGCTGTAACACTTCTACATATCCTTAAACTCCTTGTCAGTTTTAATAAGACAAAGTGAATGGCACTCAGCACTCAACCCACCAGGACTTCAGTATTTGTAATGTACCACCTAATGGAACATAGAAAAAAGTTGGTGTGATAATTCAATTTAATAAAGAAAGACNAAAAACAATCTTTGATTCCAAACAACTTCTTGATTTGAATTCTATCTATTTGTGAAGATAGACTATTTCTGGTGTAAGATTCATTGACTACAGATTTCAGCATTAACTGTACTGAAATAGGACACAACTATTGATGAGTAAACTAGATGAGTGAGTTTGAATCTAGTTAAAATCCATATTGATCAAAATGATGAATGTTTTTGTTGCTCAGCAGTCCACTCAGTTTCTAGTTTCTGAAAGTCTTGCTAATCACTGGTGGTGGACTAAGAAACTAGAATCAACAGAAACATTGAGCACAGTAGACTGAAAACACAATTACACACCTAGATATGCAGTATGACCTTCTCTATATCTGCAGAGGTAAGCATTCCATTGCATTATACATTATTATTTTCAGATGTGTGCATAAACTAGGTTAAATCCTTAGTTTTTACAGTGCACCGTTCTTTTTACTTAAAAACTATTCTCCAACTCCCTTCCAGTTCTCCCTCTCCCCCCAAATATTTGTCTCACATATTTCATTTCACTATTAGATAGGAAAGCAAGAAGGATATTCCTGATTTGTGCTTGTCTTATGCACACAGGCTTCAAAACACAAAGCTGAATTTGGCAGAAACTGAACATCTTTTTATATTTTATAAAATGGAGACTTGCAAGTAAATTCAATTTGTGGTCAAGAGAGACACAATGTTTCGTTCAAATGCATGGTAGGATAGCTCAAAATGCCTGTAAAATGTGCTCACTGATGCAAGCGCTTAAAACATTATCTACTGCCAGTAGCTGCACCAGTGGCAGTAGATTACAAGTGCAGAAAATTTCAATCTACAATAGCAGAAAACTGACACTTTATACATGCTTACAACTAGGCAGAAAAGCCTAGCAAAAAGCAAAAAAGTGATTTTAATAAATATAATGGTAAAACCAAAGTTTTAGATAAAAATATTCATATATCATAGAATCTTATCTCACTGATTTGGTGCTGATGCATGAAAAACATTTCACGAAATCATGTTTACTAGCAATTTTTACCTATTGCTGTAAGAATGGGTCTTTAAAACCTGAAAAGGAGACTAACTGAGATCTATACACCTGAAAACAAAGGAACCATGTAGTTGGTCATCTAGCTCTTATGAGTAGTATAGTTCTCGGTTTCTCATTTCTCAATGCATTAAATATGTCAGATTGTCTATAGGTGTTTCCATCAAAGCTTCTCATATGAAGTGAAAATCTTGTTGCGCAAACATTTTTAAGGCTATTCTTCCTTTTTAAAGTCACACTCTAGTGCCAAATGAACATTTCCAAACAACTGATGACAAACTGGTCTATGCAAACTGAAACTACAAAATTTCTTCCATGAATCTGTGCGGAGCAGTAGAGTCATAGTGGGAAAGATACCAAATCCACTAGTCTAAGCATAATTCAGCAAGTTTATGTGGAAGCACACGATCACAGGATGCATTTCTGCTCCACCAAAAGATTCCACCACAGCCTTTTTCTATATTTTGGTCTCATTAAGTATAACTGCCTAAGATTTATGTACCTATCCAGTCACTGTGACAATTTTTTGCCCCAACGTATTATCTGGATGTAAGAGAAACTGCATAATCATTTCAGTTCAGAGGGACCTCTTGAGATCATCTAGTCCAACTCCCTTGGAGCAAGCAGGGTCACCCAGACCAGGCTGTACAGAACCATATCCAGATGGCTTTTGAGCCATCCAGATGGAGACTCTGCAACTTCTCCAGGCAAGTCATTCCAGTGTTTGAACATCCTCACAGTTAAAAATGTTTTCCTTTTGTTTAGAGGGAATTTCAAGTGTTTTAATTCTTGTCTCTTGTCCTATCAGTAGGCACTACTGACAAAAGTATAGTTCGCTCATCTTCATTCTCTCCCAGCAGGTACTTATACACATAAGATTCTCACTGAACCTCCTCTTCTCCAGGCTAAAAGTCCCAGTTCCCCCAGTCTCTTTTCAAATGATAAATGTTCCAATTCCTTCGTGATCTTTGGGGTTCTTCTACAGACTTACTCCAGGAAGTCCAGATATTCTGCATACTGGGGAGCCCAGAAACGGACATCATACCACTGCCAAATACATAGGAAAAGTATCACCTGATCAACTTGCTGGCAGCGTTCCTCATAATGCAGGCCAGGATGCTGTTGGCTTTTTATGTTGTGAGGGCACTTTGCTGTGTCATGTTCAACATACTGTCCACTAGAACTCTGAAATCTGACTCTGCAGAGCTGTTCCCCAGCTTCTTGCTCCCCAGCGTGTACTGGCAGGAATTTACATTGCCCTTTGTAGAACATGATGAAATTCCTCTCTGCCCAATTCTCCAGCTCATCTAGGTTCACCTGAATCAGTGCATAAACACTTGGTGCATAGTACTGTGTAGTAACACCTCATTAGTTTTATATTGCCTACAAATTTGCTGAAGGTGTATTCTGTCCCATCACCAAGTTACTAGCAGAAACTGAACAGCCATGGGGTAGACATCAATTAGTGACTTTCCTCCAACTGAACTTTGTGCTATAATGTTATTCTTCAGCAACTAATGTAATAAACTTTGTTTTTCATCAAATTAATTACTTACATTTTTCATTCCTACAATGAATGCCAGAAATATTAATATATATGCTATTGATTAAATAACTTTTCAGTACAGTTCTTCTCTTCAATCATCTGAAGCCAAAAGAACGTTCTGCAGCACAATGGAAAGAAAATCTGAGTATTACGAAGCCTGAGAATATGCAGATTTAAAACAGAGACTATCTAAAGACAGGTTTAAGTCCCTGTGTCCTCACTCTGCGGTACTAATTTCTTAAGATGCTTTTATACTGTGTTATCTTTCTGCTATTAAAATACTATGCATATTTTATCACCATTTTTCTTTTGACAGAACTAGGTCTCTATAAACATGTAGAGATCTGGAAGCAAAGTAAATGTGTTTGAAAACAAGTATCTTAAACACTGGACAGTATATAAAAGCTAAAATATTATAGTTGCTTTTGCCATTGCTGACCATGCATTATAGAAGGGAGCCACACTGGATTTTCTTTTTCATATTAGTATCACACCAGGAAGCCAAAACTGTAATAGCCTTTTCTTCTGAAAGCAGCTTGAACCACCTTTCCCACTTGAAACTGCTACCTAAGCATGTGAGGAACATGCTTGAATCCCAACTCTTTGGGCTACAAGACACTTACCATGAGACCAAAGAGTCTCAAAATTCATGATCCCACACTTTAGCTCATTTAATTAATGCACAGCCAATGATGTATTTTTTAAGACCATTATTCAGAGGAATACTTGAAGTTATTGATATCACGTTTCCAGTATCAGGATTTTCTGCAGGTAATTTCAGGTGCTGCAAGGTCTATGTTACCAGAGTTTTAACTCCACCAAGTGCTCTTTAGAAGAAAAGGATCTAAAGATTCTTGCTCAGTTACACAAACAAACAAACCACTACCACAAGTAATCACTGACAC
This sequence comes from Eubucco bourcierii, assembly GCA_013396675.1. Classification (NCBI taxonomy): domain Eukaryota; kingdom Metazoa; phylum Chordata; class Aves; order Piciformes; family Ramphastidae; genus Eubucco; species Eubucco bourcierii. Next base: position 24,307 of record VWZE01008249.1, read on the forward strand.
CACTCACTGGTCCTTCTGGCTAGGGATGTGAGGGAGAAATTGAGTAACAAGATAAGAAAAACCCTTGTAAAAATAGCACTACTTTTTTTTTTTTTTTTTTTTTTTTTTTAAATCCTCCATACCTTAAAGTGTTGTCAGCTCAGGAAAGACCAAACTCAGTAAATGTATTACACTAGGTCAAGTCCTACACAGTAAGCAGAATTTTGCTAAGGATGTACTACTCAAACAGTCCTTCATCCAGCTCAAGGCGTGGAGAATCTAATCTAGTTAATTCCAATGTATGCAATCATCAGAGTAAGAGTAGAGTGTGAGCGGTACTTCTGGAGCCAAGGGTGACCAATCACTAGATTCACCTTGCATAAATTGATTCCTTGCTATTTATAGATGCCAAGTGATGAGATCAATATTCTAGCATGCATTTTGGATGTGTATCTAACTGAGTTTTATTCTCTATCGACTAAAGGTATTTGCATCTATATATGTACTAGATGTTTTGCGATATTTTATTAAATTACTTAACACCCTATAATGCTATACATACAAAAGCTGCTTTTATGTTAGAGAAAACAAAAATTATCAGAAACAGCTAATCAAAACAAAGTCCACAAGAAGTGTTTTTAAAATGTATTGTCCTAGATACTTGCTTGGTAGACAATGTTCATCTTCAGTAGAATAAATACATCATTAAACACCAATTTAAAAATGTAATGCAGTGGAATGTATTAAAACACTCAGGTAGATAAAAATATCTATCAGAATTGTGACTGAAGTACCTTACAATTTGAAAAATAAAAGGAAGTAAGTAATTTTTTTAAAAAAATTGTATACAAACGCAAACACAAAATACAAATTAAAGAATAACACTGAAAAAGAACGTGCTCATGTAGAATGCCTACTCAGATAATTTTAAGCTTGTTTCACATTATTTGTAAAGAAAACCTTGAGGCTCTCGACTTAGACGTACTCTCTTAGTTGTTTCAATTATTGGCTGCGACATCCTTTCAGCCTGCCCCTACACTGCGCTCTTGTGAGCTACTGTGGTAATGCAATAGCACAAGAGGACTTGTTTCAATAGTATGCAGTTTCAATAGAGAGGCACAACGGGAAAGGAGTGACAAAGCAGTTGCATGCATGAGAGAGAACTCCTCGGCCTTTACTTGCAGTAACTCGTTATGCAATTCCATCTTTTGGCTGTAACAAGAAGCAAGATATTCAGCTCCTCCAGAGCTTCTTGGCTTTAAGCTGATCTGTGTTCATCCTGCCTATGACTGTGACCATATTCATGCAATTCCAAATCAAATCTGGACACCCATACCAATAACCTGCAACCCATTATCTGGATAATGCAGGTATTTCCAATTTTATATTCAGTTTATGCTTTTAAGGTAGCACCAGTAATCTTAAAAAAATCCTTAAAACCATTTAACTAATACAGTATCTCTACTGTTGTGCCCCCAAAACAACCCAACATTAAGAAATCCTGGGCAATGCTCTTTATCTAGTTTTCAGTTAGACAAAGTGCATACTTTTTTGCTTATGTTACATTAATGAAAACGTGTAGCAAGGAAAGGAATTGATGGAGGATCACCTTAAATAGTTACAAGTACAATAACAGTAATCCATAACTATATATAACAATGGAAACTAACTGCAATCCTTCTGCAATGTCACCAATGGTTGCTGTGGAAATAACGATGTCATTAATCCAAAACTGAAAGCAGGGAGCATCTGGAAACTCAAAGCCAGACTGCAGCATCTCTAGTGTTAAATTTCTAATGTTAAAATTTATTTACAGGATATTATTTCTCACCCATAAATCATATTCTCTCAATCCTCTTTTCTGCCTCCCACCCAGCTGCACCTCCACCCACCCTACTTAAAGGCTGTGCTGTTTGTGCAAGGTAATATTCATCACTGCATATAGTAAAATAATTTTACCTTCTGTTACTCAACAGTGCTTCTTTTTCACTCCATATCATTAATAGTTAGTCATAGAGCTATTAATCATTCTCTGAACTCCTAAAATGAGATATCACTGATAGATTTATATCCTTAGCAACTGCAGATAATATGGAGAGCTGTGTTTTGCTCAGCTGTATCATCACATGTTCCTATTTCTGCTTGCAAACAGACTCTTGTTGTTGTTGAAGAATGTGTGTCAACAACAGGCTTCAACCAGATACTTCACAGCAGTTAATTTTTAAAACATGTCTTCACCTCCCTAGCAATGTCCCTAGCAAAGTTTGAGTTACTGCAGTTCTTCAGCCCAAATGTAGGGATATCTCTGCCATCTAGCATTAAGCTGAGTACTTATTACACCTTGGTTCTAATATAAAAATATACATATGCATATATGTCTCATTTTGTCTTAAATAATACTGCCTCTTTATATGTAAAGGAATGGTAGATATGTTAAATTCCCTAAAGTATTCAATATGGTGAAATATTCCACATCACAAAAACCTATTTCCATGAATATGTTGGGTTTAATTTAAAAAATTCTATTTTTTATAATTACTCTATTTTACATAAATTATTACTATATTTTACTCAGCTTTACTCCATGTGTACAGTAGGAGGTGCTCCAAATAGAAGAAGTGAGACTGAAATTCTTTGTAGAAAATTAAATTGTTTCAATAGTCACCAATTAAATTTTATATTCACTAGGGAAAACATAAACTTTGAAAAATTATTTATCTAACTTTAGATACATGTTTTCATCAGCATACTTTCATATAATAAAGGAAGGGATGTGACTATGTTTGTTATACTAAGCACGAACAGGATTCCAGTGAAGTTAGCTGGTCTTTCAACATAGACCCAACCTGAATAGACCTTCTATCACCTATAATTTATCCCTTTCCTAAGACAGTAACAATGTCCAGAAATTAAGAGAGTCATAAGGCCAGGGAGTATTATTGATGCAGAAATACCGAGAAGCTGACAACTCTAAGTAAATTCTCCATTCGATAAGGCAAATATGACTACTGCTCAAATACCACATATCTTGTTTCTGGGGATTTTTTTTTTTTTGGCCAGTATTAGCAGCAAACTTAAAATTCTACATTCCTACACCACAAAGAAGCCAAAATCTCAAAACAATACATCATCACACAAGCAGAATTTCTGTTCTTGCTGAACTATAGTTTCCTCTGGTTCCACACATAGACTGCTGATAGGATATGCTTTCATTATATACACAACCACACTGGGGGTGAAGGAAAAAAAAAAACAAACACAAAACCAAAAAAAACCCAAACAAAACACCAAAACCCACAACAACCACCAACAAACATTTGTGTTATTCTCCATTTTGCTCCATTTGGCCCTCTTTTTATTTTCTTATGCTACTGCCTCATTTTCTTAAACCTTTCCAAAAGGATGTCTTGAGCCACTGTATCTTACAATCACATATATTTTACTTCTAAAGGAGACAGAAGAAATTATTTGAATTCTAAACAAGGGAGGCGAGAACTACAGGGACCACTGTTATTCCTTCAGGCTCCAAAGACAGCCAGAAAACTCCATTACCATTTTTCTCCAAGGATATCAACTTAGATAAGCACAAGAAGGTTTTCTGTAGGTCATCTGAAGGAAGACAGAAACAGGACAGCAGGCAAGGCAGTGTTTCTTGAGGAGCAGAGGGTAAAGTCAGGCTTCTGAAAGGACAGCAGTTACAGCAATGCAGGACTAAAATGTGTAGGGAAGTACTTAGAGTACATCTGTATGCACTTTTGTGTTTTGTATTTTTTGTCTTAAACAAAGAAGATTAATATCAGAGAGGACAAATGAATACAACTGTGGTATCACATACCACCTCTATATCTATCAAAGAGATGTTCTCAGGTAAATGATGAACCTTTTATGTCAAGCTGTTAGAAAAGGTGTCTCTTCAGTAACTCTCATATCAAAAGTATGGTTTTAGTCTTGAAAGGGAGATGATATTCTGTAATAAATAACTTCAACTGAAATTTGTCCTTTGAAAACAGGTATGTGCATATATATATATATCATTCATATATTTATATGGTTGCACAGAGAGTTACCAATATTTTTTTTCTTTACCTTCATTGGAAATGCTACTTTGGATGTTAAAAAGTTTCTCTTTTCACTTATCTGTACTGAAAATAGTAAACAATTTTTCTTTTTATTAGCAAATACTTTATTGTTGTAATTGTATGCAGTTATCCATTCCTTTAGAGGGCTTCTATTGCTAATGGCGTCGATTCTTAGTTTTTCCCCAGTGATGTTGTATTTGTCACTATTCTAGGCATTAATCCAAGTCCAAAGATAGGAATGAAAATTATAGGCTCTTCCTACATAGCTTTCCTTTTTAGCAACTTCATGCAGGCTCCACATTAGCAACTTCTTCCTACATAAGCCACTCTCCGAATGGATCAAAAGCAAAATAAATTCAGACCACTGCTATCAGGGAATTTATTCTTTAACATCTCACCAAAAAATATAATTTTTTTTCCAAATTCAAATATAGTTAACAGTTTTCTGTAGTTGTATTTTCTATAGTATCTATCACACTAATATCTGAGGAAAAATATTAATGGGATTTTCTTTACAATAGTTCTGTAAAATAGAAGATGTCATTATCCTCATTTTAGCAATAGTGAACTCATGCAGAGATAGAGTACTGCATAATCAGGACTGTAAGAGAAGATTATGCTGATATCAGAAATACCTTTCTGAAAATACAATCTTTCTCATTCCTAATTCTTTCAGTGTTTTGGAAGACACTGCTATATATTCTTACTGCTGTTTCATTATGCTAATCAAATGGAATGCTGAATTCAGCTTTTGATTTGATCTTAGTGCATTACATTAATGGATTGGAGCCTTGGTCATGGGTTGGAATTCATTCTTCCAAATGTTAACAAACATTGAAAAAGTTGAAAATGCTAAAATACCAAGTATTAACTAACTGGGAAAGAAAAAACAAGAGAGAGAGAGAGAGAGAGAGAGAGTGAACCAAATTTAATTCACTCCTAGTCTGAATTAATTGACAGCAAGTCTATTTTGAAGCAAGAGACAGAACTAAGATGTCACTGATGTCATCTGTCACTTATGCTTTGACACAGAAGTGATATTTGTAAGGCACATCCACATCCTAGTACTAACTGAAAAATCTCTTTACTCAGTTAGATGGAGCCCCTACATAGCAGAAAAGCTGTATTTGACTAAACATTGCTTTCTACCTGTTACCCAAATCTCTTGGATCGTATTGGGTAGATACTATAAAAAATACTTTTTCACTGAACTTTATTGACATATTCTTTCATTTTGAGACTCTTCCTCTTTTTTAATTTCTCTTTATTTATAATAATGAAAAAATAAGGAAACTATATCTGCATGTAGCTCTTTAACCTTACTGTAAAATAAAATCAAGAACTGTTGCAAAAAAAAAAGTCTTCACTGCCTTTCACTAAGAAGAGTATTCATTTAGGGTTTAAATGAGCAATCAGATGTGATTACAAATTGAATGGTGATTGGGAATCATTTAATCACCTAACTAAGATAAAATGTTACGAGTGGCAAATCAGAAAATACCTCTAAAAGAAAAATCTGAGAGGCTGCAACCACAATCAAAAGAGAAACTAAATAGGAGTGTAGTCATTAGTAAAACAGCATTTGATAAGCTAAATTGCTTCCTCCTTATTTTTGCCTTACCATTTTAAAATCATCACTTCCCACAGTCCATTTCTACTTTTGCCCTCTTTCCTCCTTCCGTTTGTTAGCCGTTTTGGATTTTCTCAAAATACATCAGTCTTTCACTTACTAACCCCCTGCAAATCTGCGTTGCTGTAGAATTTACTATAGCACTTTACATGTACAAACAATTCTGTATATAAAATTAAAATAAAATTCTGATATAAAAAATTCTGATATAAAAGTAACAATAACACATAAGAAACATAACAAAAGAATCCATTACATCCTAGAGGTAATTGGTTATCTGTTATGGTATAGTCATACAATACTATAGAACATTTAGGAGTTGCATCATTTACTTAACTTTGTCCAGGTTTTCATCATTAATAGTCTATTCATAAATCAGATTTTAAAATAGCAAGAAAGCAAAAACTTACGTGGAGCTCACGATTTCCAAAAGCACAGCAAAATTGTTCAGCCACTTGGTACATTATAAATTATAATGTGTTTATTGCCTCTAACATTTGATACTGAAGACATCTTTATCTTGTTCAAACACCAACTCTCTTAATCAAATTTGCAAACATTACCTCATCCTCTACATAGAAACAACAAAAAAACATAAGTTTGAAAATTATCCATACTCATAAATGGGCAAAACACTTGTAAGGAATGATAAGTTACAAAGATTGGTATGAACAAGTCAACAAAAGACAGGAATCTGACTAAGCTCTGACACAATTGCCACGTACTGTACTTATATTTTGTCATGTTTTTTATAATATGGCACTCTCTTTTGAGAAAAAGAATTGCAACAGTATCCCTTGACTTTGTTTTCCATTCCTGACAAATCTTTCCAAGCATGTCAAAATGCCTGCAATGGATCAGAGTTTAGGTACTGTTTAAGTAATTTGTTTTAAACTGCCACTGTGTTTGTAGAAAATTTTTCCACTCAGGTCCGTACGAGCAGTAACTGAAGCAAGCGAGACACCTGACAGTCACTTCAGTGCTTATCAGATCCTACCTACACTGAGGTACCTAAGTCAGTAGTCTGCAGGGGCTCGTCAGGGCTTTACAGCGTGCAACCAAAAGCAGCCAAACATTGCCCCCTGGTGCCTGCAGCACAGAGCGCGTCCTTTACGAACAACTGACTTCGACGGTAAACCTTACAGGGGAGTTTCCCATGGGAATCCACAGCACAAGCACAACATGGAGGACTGCGGTAACGCTTCATTCCAAGCCCCAGAAAAAAAGCTGTGCTTCTTAATCCTTACCGACTGAATTAATCACAGAGTAGCTTAGGAATTATCTGTATTCGTGTATACCTCAGTAAGAACCACTCAGTTCTGCAAAGTAATAAACATTCACAAAGAACTTCAGGAAAGAATTGATACTGTGTATTAGGGATACAAGGGATAAAAATATGAGGAAAATATTTTTTTTTCCTCAAAGTGTTCTTGATGAGGAGAAAAATACTAAATAAATTTACCTTCTTTTTCCCAATGAGCCCACAGCTTGTTATATTGAAGGTTGCATTTTTAAGCTGATAAAAGTATAGATTCAGCTCACCACACACTTAAGAAAAAACAGAAAAGATACTCTCTAAAAAGGAGGGAGGCATTGATTAGAAGACATTCAAGGATTAATTAAGGGAGTGGGAAGAGGAAGATCTGCCCACTGTAATAAACAGCATGTTCAAGAACATATAAAGAACAAGAAGGTGCACAAGTCTATGGGGCCAAACAAAATCCACCCACAGGTCCTGAGGGAACTGGCAGATGAAGTTGCCAAAGCACTGTCCATCATATTCAAAAAGTCGTATCAATCTGGTGAAGTCAATGCTGACTGAAAAACCCCTATCTTCAAAAATGGAAAAAAGGAAGATCCCAGAAACTACAGGCCAGTCAGTCTCACCTCTGTGCTTGGCAAGATCATAGAGCAGATCCTCCTGAAGGCTTTACTAAGGTATACAGAAAATGAGGAAAAGGTGATTGGTGCTAACCAACATAGCTTCACCAAGGACAAAGCATGCCTGAAAAATTTGGTGGCTTTCTAAGATGGAGTTGCAGCATCAGTGGATAAGTGAATAGCAACTGATGTCATCTACTTGGACTTATGTAAAGCATTTGACACTGTCCTGCACTACATCCTGGTCACCAAATTGGAAAAGTATGGACTTGATGGGTTGACCACTTGCTGGATAAGGAAGTGGCTGGATGCCAGCACTTAGATAGGTGTGATCGATGTCCAAATTGAGACCAGTGACAAGTGGCATCTCTAGGTGCCAGTACTGAGACCAGTGCTGTTTGAAATCTTTGTCAGTGATATGGACAGTGGGACTGAGTGTTCCCCTCAGCATGACACCCTCAGATGACACCAATCTGTGTGGCTCAGTTAACATGCTGGAGGGAACGGATGCCATTAAGAGTGACTTGAGAGGTGGGCCCAGCCCAACCACATGAAGTTCAACAAGACCAGTTCAAGGTTTCTACACCTGGGTTGGGGCAATCCCAAGCACAAATACAGGCTCAGGAGCAGTCTCGAGGAGAAGGACCTTGGGGTGTTAGTTGATGATAATCTTGGCATGAGCCAGCAATGTGTGCTTGCAACCCAGAAGGCAAATTTTCCTGGGCTGTATCAAAATAAATGAGACCAGTAGGACAAGAAAGGTGATTCTGCCCCTCTACTCTGCTCTTGTGAGACCCCACCTGGAGCATTGCATCCAGTTCTGGTGCCTACAACACAAGAGAGACATTTAGCTGCTGGAGTGGGTCCTGAGAGGGGCCATGAAGATTATCACAGGGCTAGAGAGCCTCCCTATGGAGACAGGCTGTGAGAGTGCAGCTGTTCAGCCCATAAAAGAGAAAGCTCTGGGAAGGCCCTTAAGAGCCTTCCAGCACCTGAAGGGGATCTACAAAAAAGCCAGGAAGAGACTTACAGGGGCTTGTAGTGATGGAATGAGAGGGAATGGCTTTAAGCTTGAGGAGGGTAGATTTAAACTAGATATTAAGAAGAAGTTCATTGCACTGAGGGTGGTGAGACACCGGAAAATTTTGCCCAGGGAGGCTGTGGATGCCTCCTGCCTAAGAGGCATTCAAGACTGTGCTGGTTTGAGGCTAATTAGAATATTTTAATAGAGAAAATTACACTATAGGCTGTGAAAGGAAAACATCATGATGTCTACTTCACTCATATGCTTGCTGGAGAATTGTTTGGGAACACTAACCAAAACAATAGATAAGTCAGTTGCTCTCTGTCGCTTGCTGGAACAGGAGCTGCTGGTGGGATCTAGCAGCTTCTGGGCTCTGGCTCCTCTGCTGATTAATCCTCACTAACCACTTTTCTTCTAACCCCCCTGGCTGATTCTCCTAATTTACCTTGCACGTAAGGCAAACCTTGGGGTAAGGTACAGGGGTGGGGAGAAGGTGGAAGGGTGATTGGGAGCCCCTCCTGGGGTCTCTGACTTCTGGGAGAGGAGTTGTGTTGTTGTATTACCTTTTTACTTGTATATTTCTGTAAATATTGTGTATATAGTGTAAATATCTGCTGTACATTGTGCAAAGCTGTAAATATAGCTTCATCATTTAACTTCCAGCCGACTGAGTGCTAGTCTGGGTCATTTTACAAAGTGTGGGGGGTGGGGAACTCCCAAACCTTCACAAAGACCAGGTTGGATGAGGCTTTGAGCAACCTCTAGTGAAAGATCTAGTGGAAGGTCTAGTGGAAGGTGTCTCTGCTCATGGCAGTGGGGTTGGGACTAGATGATCTCCAAGGTTCCTTCCAAGCTAAACCATTATATGAATCTATGAATTAAAGCACAGAAAAGCTAAGTCAAAACAGCAAGCAACAGTAACAAATAAATCTTGTAACACTGATTTTAACCCTTTGAAAACAAAAGCACTAAAGTACCAAACAAAGCAATTTGTTTTATTTTTGTACAGGACCTGTTAAGACACTGGAGAAATACTGAAGTTCTAGGATGGCACACGGCTTCACATCACCAGTGACTCATGAACATCCCACAGCACAACAGAACTTGCAGTATCAGCATCTTCCACTACAGTTCAGAAAGAGAACTGAACCAATTCACTAACCAGCTGGTAACCACAATGCCATTGGACTCAGAATAAATCAAAACTATAAGCAGAGCAAAGAAACTTATCACGTTTCACACATAAACATATGCCTGCCACATACCTCTGCGCCCTTACATTTCATTCTACAAACACTGAATGCCTTCAGGCTGGTCAATGGCTATCTCATCAATCACTTGCACCTTACTCTCTTGCCTTCAGCTCTCCTAGTCTATATTCTTTCATCTGAAATAGCTATATTTTTTAATGTCTATAATCCTGCAGTCAGAAATTTAACTAGTAAGCCTGAAGATCCATAATTCAACTCCTCATGACAACACCAATTTATCTATTGCATATTCAGTAAGCAACTCGTGATACATACCATACATTATAATTTCTTTAATCATTTGTTTCAGTTGCCATTGTGTTTGTTGAAAACATTTCCTCTAGGACCTGTGCAACAGCAACTGAAGCAAGTGAGACTCCTAACACTCATTTCAGTGCTTACCAGATTCCACCTACACAATGGTACGTCACTAGCCTACAGGGCTTTGCAGCACACAACTAAAAGCAGGCTGTGATAGTCTCTTTTCAGTGAAATCCAGTGATAGGACAAGGAACAACGGGTTTAAGCTGGAACACAGAAAGTTCCACCTCAGCATGAGTAGATACTTTACTATGAGGGTGATGAAGCACTGTAACAGTCTACCCAGAGAGTTTCTGCAGTCTCCTCTGGAGACTTTCAAAATCCTCCTGGATGTTGTATCTTTACATAGGGACCAAGTTGGAGACAGATAGTATAACATTTTCACCACTACTTTCATGATTTGTAAGAAAGTCAGATCTGTTCAGATTGAGGATGAAAGACTTTTCAAGTGCTGAAGAGACAAACTTGGCCTGCTTTCTCCTACCCTTTCAAATCTATTCAAACAGCATGACCATGATATCCAGACCAGCTACAGCAACACTTTAAACAAATCCCCTTTTTTATTACTTCCTCCTCACTCAACTTCTCTTATCCAGGTAAGCAATCAATCAGGCAAATGACTGGCATCTGTTTTCACGTTTTTAAATTTTTTTAAACTAGTGTCTAGCAAGTAGAAGTCTGATATTAACTTCCAATTCTAAGCCCTTAATTAAGTGAAATCACAGTTACCTGCATTCACATGATATTCCTTCAGAGTAATTTGACTATGAAGCAGTCATTTATTCTCTTATTTACTTTCTCAACTACAGTACATAATCCACAGCAGAGCTACCAGGGGTCAAAAGTACGTAAGGAGGAAGAAATATCCAAGTTTCAAGAAAGGTAAAAGAAACACCTAGGAAAGCAAGCAACTAGTACTAAAGCGTATGAGCTGGAAAGTTTTAATGCATAACACATCAAGGCAATTTCCAATTCACAGTCATGAGTTTTCAGTGCAGCTCTCACACACTAACATGCCTGCCCTCTGGGCTTTGTTGTGGCTATTTTGAACCAGAACAATTTTAGTTTTGATTTTCCCAGATACAGACCCCACAAATTAATAAGTTGGAAAGAAACTGCAAGCTTCATATTCTCTTATTTAGCTGGGTTTGAGTGAGATCTAAATTAAATAAATAGTATATTATTTGTGGCAACCAACTAATAGGACAGATCCAGTTGTAGTGCAAGATTTTTTTCCCTCCAGATGCTTCACTTGACCACAAGTGTGCAGGATATGTTATATATGAAGCAAAAAATTTTCATTATCACTGAAGTCTGAGGACTCAGGTTCTACAATGAGAATTATCCACAAAAGGTTGCCTACACAATATTAATTAAACTTACATGTTTGAAAACTCCTTGTCCCTCAAAAATACATTATGGTAGATACAACTCATAGGACAGGAAAAGCTGTAGTGGTAACTTCCAGGTCAGCTGTTAGCACTTGCCCATTAACTTCAGAAAGACTACAGGTCCTTATAGGCCTTATATAAAGGCCAGGTTAGAACTATTAGAGTCTAAAAAAGCATTTTGCTCAAATCCTACTTCTTTTAAGTAGTTTTTGTAATATTCTATATACTTCTGTAGACCAGGTACTTGGAGTTTAAACTTGTCAACTAAGCAACACAAGCAGACTCCTTACAGCTGTAATCCTAGGCTGCATTTACCTGTAGTCCTGTCTATCCATGCAGGGATGCCTGAGTAAGCTGAGCAGTTTTCATTCTACCTTGCTCAGGCATCTCACAAAGGTTCATTTCTCAGCAAAATCTTTTTTAAAAACAGTCCACTCTAAGAGTGGTTATGCACAATTAGGCATCTTACAGCTAAACTAATTTACTGTTGAAAACAGTATTTTTTCTTTAATATGTTTGCCTCATGATCAAAGACACTATTAAAAAAAAATTATTGGACCTTCTCAGGAAGGACAAATGAGTTTGACATTAAAGTGTCAAGTGATTACAACAATCATCCCCTAAAAAAAAAAAAAAAAAAAAAAAAAAAAGCTTTTTAATTCATTTTTTTCAGTTTTAATAATTCCTTTAAAGAAATAGATAAAAGGAAATTAAATCTCTTTTATGTTTATGAGTTTGCATCATGTGGTGCTTTTTTTTTCTAGGCCTGCTTTGTATCTAATTTTTCTTAGATAATTTATCTCATGTTTTCAGATGATCTAGACCACATCCTTGGAGTACACAAAGAGCTTCTAGTATTGAGTTTTCTCTTTTTTTTTTAATTCTTTGTTTGCTTTAATGCTTGTGAAAGGCGACATTAGTTTTATTGGCATTCAGAAATTTAGTCCTCAAGCAGTAGCACTAGCAAAGCAAAGGCTGTAACAGCGCAGGCTTCTCCACAAAGCTCTGCCAACACAGCTTAATGCCATCTCATCCTGTTATTTATTACAGTTTCCACTACTTTGCTCATTGGAGATGTCAGGCATATTGGTATGTAGCTTCCTGGATCATTCCTGGAGTCCTTTTAGCAGTCGTATTTATGTTACACTTGCTATTTTCTAATACCTCTAAGTACCACTGATACTAAGAAAAAGAATTAGCACTCCCTTTTCCCTAGTTACAAATTTATGATTCCAAGATGAATATATCTGGTCACCGCAAATTGCTTATCTTTTCCACTCACTATATTGGTAATTCAGTTTAAGGCATATTCTCTGTCTAGTCCTTCATATGGGGAGAGTTCTGTTGCCGAAATCTTCCCAAGATACTCTCCAGTGAACAAAAATTCACTGTATTTTATTCTGGTTTTACCATGATTGCTTTTCTCACTCGACTTTTTTTGTTTGTTTGTTTTGTTTTGTTTTTGTTATTTTTTAATCCCCAGAATTCTCTTTCAGGACACCTGCTCACAAATATTATAGTTGATAATATTGATTCCTGTTTGATGGCTGTTGCTCTAGCTCATTTTAGCTTGCCTTAATGTATTTCCACACATGAAGACCTATGATCTGTTCCTATACCTTTTTTGTATACAACTTCTTTGTGTCTTTTTGGAACATGATTTATTTTTGGTTTTTATAATTGTCCTATCCTTGGAATTTAATTGTGTTTGAAGCCTTCACACCTTGGGTTCTCCACCACAACCACCGGAGTAAACAATTGTACAAGCTGTCCTGCAGCAAACTTCCGCAGAACATAATGCAAACACTGGATTATGGACTTTCGATGAACCTTGTAATTTTATTCACAATGTACTAATAGTCTCATTGCTAAGATTAAAACCAGTATTAAATTTTTTATACAATAGCCACTTCCCAAATCACAGCAAGGAGCACAGAGCAGTCCAAGTGATTAAAGACTACTGTCATAGTACAGTAAAAAAGATTGTCTACATAATCTTATGGGAAGTGCTAATTCCTTTTCATAACTCACTGCTTGTATACTGAACTAAAGCATTTAAGTTTACAAACGCTGCTTGGAATTCTGCCAGTATGACTGATAAAAAGTAAAATTCTAGGACTCTTAAATAAGTGGGTGTCACATTCAGGCACTGGTTCACTCACATGTTAAGAGCTGCATAGTGGGAACTTGACTTAATACACATCAAATAAATGCCTGGAGAATGCTTCTGATTAATGTAAGGACATACAAGAGAAAGCATTTGCACAAAACAGAAATTATTTTCTGAGGTAACAAATGAACACTTCAAACTGGAATTAAGAACTCAGAGGGACTATTGTAGAGCATAAAAAGTCTTTGTAAAGTCTAGGGGGGCGAAATAATGCTGCCACTAAGTCACAGAAATTTTCTCTGCACCTTAGGCCTCTCAAATTTTCGCTGCTGAGTCATGTCATCTGACTGGTCACAAAAGAAAACATGTCAGTTTGTAGCTTGTCATGGAACTGATTAAAGATTTTCTTTGAAGGAGCTGAAGCTAATGTGCTTAAGCTATTGAACAAAAATGTCATATATGCTCTTTATGTGCACTTTATTCTCCATATTAAATCACATGCATCATAGATCTTTAAGGACAAAATTACTGATGCATGGCACATGCACTCCTTTAACCACTTCAGTTTACCCTAGCAAAAAATTATTACCAAATCTAAGAGTTCTTAAATTAGTATGCTCTACTTTCTTCTTTATTTAGTTGTTATCTCTCAGATTTTTTTCTTATAGTGATTTAATCTTGTTGAAAATTTTAGGTTCACAGCCTATTGACAGGACCCTCCAACAATTGCAGTAAGTTCCCAAAGTTATTTTTTTCCACTTGTGTGGGGCCTAGATTTTATGTCTTGTAATACTTTACAAAATAAATGTGTCCTTTTTATTATTGTTTACTACCTCTTACATGCTTTTGTTTAAGAAGTATGGTTACTCTGTGTGGTTTGTTCTGTGTGTTGCTGCTGGAGACTGCCTGGTTTCAGCTTAAGGTAACTGAGCTATCTACAGACTCTAAGCTTTGAGCAGTGTAATTTTGCATCTTTTAGTTCATCTCTCCCTATACTATCACTGTAACTCCTGTTTCTTTATCTGACTTATCCCCTCTTTTGCTTAGCAATCTTTGCAGTAGTTTTCCCTTCTTAAGAAAAAATGGTAACTGTAGTAGTAGTAGTGAAACTTTTAAAATAACCATAGAATCATGAAATACACTGGGTTGAATGGGACCTTTAAAGGCAGCTAGTCCAATATCCCTGCAGTAAGCAGGGACATCTGCAACTAGGTCAGGTTGCTTAGAGCCATGGAGGCTGCCTGGGGTCCAGTAACCAAGAAATTATAGAGTTTTCAATATACAGTGAAACCAGGAGAGGCATCAACAAAACCTCTACACTGGACTTCCAAAGAGCAGACTTCAGCTTATTTAAGGAACTAATTTAAGGAACTAACTCAGAAAGTTCCTTGGGAAACAGCCCTTAAAAACAAAGGGGTCCAGTCAGGCTGGGCCTACTTCAAGAAAGAACTCTTGAAGGCACAGGAACAGGCTGTGCCAATGTGCCGGAAGATGAGCCGACGAGGGAGACAGCCAGAATGGATGGGCAAGGAGCTTCTAAAGGAATTAAGNAGAGGGGAATGTAGTGACAAAAGATGAATAAAAGGCTGAGGTACTTAACACCTCCTTTGCCTCAGTCTTCAAGAGTGGGACAGGTTGTCTCCAGGACAACTGGCCTCCTGAACTGGCAGATGGAGCCAGGGACCAGTACAGTGCCCCTGTAATCCAGGAGGAAGCAGTAAGGGACCTGCTGAGACACTTGGATCCTCACAAGTCCATGGGACCAGATGGG
>VWZE01008249.1:39782-56310 GCA_013396675.1 Eubucco bourcierii
TGGGACCAGATGGGATCCATCCTAGGGTGCTGAGAGGGCTGGCAGATGAGCTGGCCAAGCTGCTCTCCATCATTCATCAACAGTCCTGGCTCACTTGAGAGGTCCTTGAAGACTGGAAACTGGCCAGTGTGATGCCCATCCACAAGAAGGGCTGGAAGGCAGAACCCAGCAATGACAGACCTGTCAGCCTGACCTCAGTGCCAGGCAAGGTATGGAACAGGTCATCTTGAGTGCCATCACGAAGCACCTACAGGATGGCCAAAGGATCAGACCCAGACTGGGTGGTGGAACACTGGCACAGATTGCCCAGGGAGGTGTTTGCGGGCCCATCCCTGGAGATTCTAAGTGAGGCTCGACAGGTTTCTGAGCAACCTGATCTAGTTGAGGATGCCCCTGCTTACTNCTGGCTCACTTGAGAGGTCCTTGAAGACTGGAAACTGGCCAGTGTGATGCCCATCCACAAGAAGGGCTGGAAGGCAGAACCCAGCAATGACAGACCTGTCAGCCTGACCTCAGTGCCAGGCAAGGTATGGAACAGGTCATCTTGAGTGCCATCACGAAGCACCTACAGGATGGCCAAAGGATCAGACCCAGACTGGGTGGTGGAACACTGGCACAGATTGCCCAGGGAGGTGTTTGCGGGCCCATCCCTGGAGATTCTAAGTGAGGCTCGACAGGTTTCTGAGCAACCTGATCTAGTTGAGGATGCCCCTGCTTACTGCAGGGGGGTTGGGCTAGATAATCTTTGGAGGTCCCTTCCAGCTCGGACCATTCTACATCCTATTACTCTATGTCTTTGTAAATAGTCCCTCTCCAGCTTTCTTGTATGCTCCCTTCAGGTGCTGGAAGGCCACTATAAGGTCTCCCCCAGAGCCTTCTCCAGGCTGGAAAACCCCAGATCTTAGTCTGTCTTCACAGGAGAGGTGCTCCAGGCTTTGATCACTTTCGTGCCTGTCCTCTGGACCCTCTCCATTAGGTCCATGACCTTATATTAGTATGTTAGGCATACTGAGAAGCAAGAACAAATAATGCAGAAGGGCTTACTTTCTGTGGAGTTTGAAAGGACGAGCTACAGGAGGAGGTGCCGCCACTCCCTCACGGCCGGGGCGCCCCAAGCCGCCGCCTCACAACCCCGCCGCAGCGCCCGCCCGCGCGATGCCCTGGCACTCCTCCCACCAGCCGGGCCCGCTTCGGCTGGTCTCTGCGCAAGGCAGTCGGGTCTATCGGCTCTCCTTTCTCTTAACGCCGAGGAGGCGCTGCGGGACCCTTCCGAGTCCACCTGAGAGGACACTGGTCCTCGGCCGCCTAGAAGGAGCAGGAAAACCTGTTCGCCGCGGTGCTCTGCGCCTTGCCCTCCCTGTCCGAGGGCCCGCAGGGCGCAGGGAGCAGCTCAGCGTCGCGGTGAGGTAGGCTCTGCGTGGCCCCGCGGCAGCCGGCGATGGGGCGCGGCGGGCCGGAGCCGCCGCCAACCGCTACCCACCAGGTACGGGGGCTGAGATCAGCGACGGCAGGTAGGGGTGATGTGGGAGGCTCTCGGCGGCTCGGGAAGCCTACCAGCATTCACTCCACTTCTCTCCACTTCCCTCCACTTCCCCCGGCCCGTCTCGTCCCGTCCCGTCCCGTCCCGTGAAGCACCCGAGCGGGTCCGTGCTGGGACTCGGCCCCCCTGGCTGTACTGACGGACTGACAGCAGCAACGCCTTTTTCATCTTTTTTCATTTCCCTCTTAACTCTTATGAGGAAGAAAGACACATAGGTTACCGCGCAGGGGAGAAAATGTAATCTGAGTGGCCCTACTCTTGAGGTATAGTCTGGGTGAGCTGTGGCTCGAGAGCAGTCTCGAGAAGAACTTGGAGGCGTCAGTTGATCATAAACTCAGCATGACCCAGCAATGTGCACTTGCAGCCTGGAAGACTAAACATGTTCTGGGCTCTATGAAAAGAAGGGACGAGGGAGGTGATTCTCTCCCTCTACTCTGCTCTTTTGAGACCCCATCTGGAATACTGCGTCCAGTTCTGGTGCCCCTAGCATAAAAGGGACGTGGAGCTGCTGAAGCAAGGCCAGGGGAGGGCCATGATGATGATCACAGGGCTGGAGAACATCCCCTGTGTGGACAGGCTGGGAGAGTTGGTGCTGTTCAGCCTGGAGAAAAGACAGGTCCGGGAAGACACTATTGTGGCCAGTACCTGAAGAGGAACTACAAGAAAGTCAGGAAGGGACTTTTTACAAGGGCTTGTAGTGACAGAATGAGAAGGAATGCCTTTAAGCTTGAGGAGGGTAGATTTAGACTAGGTACTGGAAAGAAATTATTTATGATGAGAGTCGTGAGACACTGGAACAAGTTGCCCAGGGAGATCGTGAATGCCCCCTGCCGGAAGGTGTTCAGGGCCAGGCTTCATGAGGCCTAGAGCAACCTGGCCTAGTGGGAGTTGTCCCTTGCCTATGGCAGGGGGGTTGGAACTAGGTCATTTTTAAGGTCCCTTCTAATCCGAACCATTCTGTGAATCTGAATGAACTGTGACTGTTTGGCACAACTAAAATTTCGTTTCGCTTGAGGACTCGGCCCACTACTATCAATACCATGTTGGATGGCCCTGTTAATGTAATGGTTTACAGCTAGTTCCTGCAAGAGGACTCAATGAAAGGCAAACACATCTCATTCACATCTTCTGCCACCTTCCATGTTGCCTAACTGGCCAGCACACCTTCCAACAGGTGTTGCCTCCCTGTCTGTGGTCCAAGTCCACCTTCCAGAGCATTAGTCATCACACAGGAGCTATTTCACCTGTCTTAATGGTTTTCTGTTGTCCTTTCTTGTCCTTTCTGCCAATTCAAATGTGTCTCCTTCAAGTGGGGAAGGGACTAGTGTAGATTATAGAGTCTTTGAGCTATACAGTTCATGTTGTGTTCATTTTCTTGTAACTGGAAAGAGAGAACTGGGCTGTTCTAGTTCAGTGCAATTTCATGAGTGCTGTGATCATTAACATTTTGGGCAAAACCGATAGTGATGCCTCTGCTGCTCAGACCAGTGGTGAAATAAAATGTAGCTGCTCTTAATTCTTGAAGAGAAGCAACTGAGGGAGGATGTTACCTGTAAAACTACATGTGACATAGAGAAGATTAGGAAATAGTGGTTTGTGATGATACCAACATTTTGGGGACTTTGCAGAAATGAATAGTACGTTTTGAGCAAGGAGAAGTATGAGTCTCTTCATGTGATGCATAATTGAGATATGCCATTCATTGCCACATGACATTGCGGGTGCTGAAAGAAACACATGGCTTCAGAAAGGGGCAGATTCATGGTGCAATCTATTAAGGGAGCAGTACACCAAGAACGTACCTACTTCAAGAGGTCTGGAATGTGCAAACTAATGAAAGTGGTAATCTGAGGAGAGGACCATTGCATGCTTATGAAAAAAATGATTTTTTAAAATAACTGTATTTTTAAGATACTGGCTACAAATTGTGCTTTGAACTTCAGTTTGTACCAGACCTTCCCACAGAAACTTTGTGAGACTAGGCAGTTTTATAGTGTTGTTAACTACTTGTGATGAACTCAACTGTTGGATGACATGGAAATATTTAAAAGGCTGGATAAAACCTTGGATTAGAGCATCTTTAAATGTTATCATCCTTTACTAGTAACTCTTGAAACTGATTCAGTTCCCCTATTCAGTGGTCTGATACAACTAGTCAATATTTTCAGAAATGCTCAATTCACATTTCTGCCTTTGGAACATGACTAAAACACTCTTTGTTTAACATGCTGTTTCTGAGTTTACACACATTTTTGTCTTTCCACTTATTTCAGAGAAGAATTCATTACAAAAGGTTATGGATCAGACATACAGGACACACATGCTTAATGTGCCTTTGACTCTCACTGAAAAGAAAAATAGTTATCAAAATACTTGTACAAAACCGAGCCTATGACAAGTTTTTGGATCATTACTAGAGTATCTATAAAATCTTAAAAGATCTGAGTCTGCCACAGGTTTTATTTTAGCTTGAGCAGACTGCAAAAACCTTACTCTCACCTATTTTTCTCACAGAAAATGTTTTTATTGTTTTCTTGAAATAGGTAGAAACAGATGACCAAACAGCCCTCGTTAGTAAGCCCAGGAGTAAAGGAGGAAACAGTGGTCTAGCATCAGCTGGATTTAACATTATCAATTCTATCATAGGATCAGGTATTATAGGTAAGGAGACTTTTCTTCAGTATCCTGTGTTCAACCTTGTTTATATGTGTGTGACTGTCCAACTTAGAGAATACCATTGTTGACTTAATTTCTGCTGCTGTATCTAAAGGTATTTTTCTGGGTTTATTTGATCACTATGATAAAAATACAGAGGTACCATCTGAGATCATGTCTTACAGTGATAAATACTTACAACCTCTTTGCCATAATGATCAGAGAGAACTTTTTAGGCAGATGCTGACTTAACTTCACACACATAGGCAATAGTTTGCCCACTAAAAGTTACCTTTTTGAGGTTAATAAGCATGCTAGTCCAATTTGGGATATTGATAGCATTTCTGAAAATCTGCATAATTCTTTCTTTTGTTCATCACAAATAAGTATTTGGAAAGGTTCTTCTGAAATCTTTTCTTACTTACAGGACTCCCATATTCAATGAAAGAAGCTGGTTTTCCACTAGGAGTGCTGCTTTTATTTGGAGTTGCCTATATCACAGGTAGTTGCTGTCAAAGTGAAAATTAAGTCTTTCAGCAGTTAACTGATCTTGTGTTTAATGAAACTGGAAACAAGTATATTTGTGATGATAAATGAGACAATTTTTTTCTTACCTCACTAATCCCTTGAGCAGATCAATGAAAGCAGAGAATTATTCTGTACAACGTATAAAGTTACTTTTTGTGTGGGTTTTATTTTTGTAAAGCCTTATTTCTTAGTCTAGGTTAAAACAACAGCCCTTATTTGTGCTTCATCTGGTTTAGTCCACTGTTTTTGCACTGATTAAGAGACTGATTCTTGAGTTGGTCGTATATCACTTACTAAAAAAAAATATACCACAGAATGAAACCTTTGATTGTTCTATGATTTTGAATATTGTATTTAATTATCATTTATTTAAAAAAAAAAGAGTGTTTACCTTCAAGAAGGGGTGAATTTTGAAATCACATGGTAAGTGATCCCATAAGTGAATAAATGATCACATGAAATTACGTAAGTCCACTCACATCAGAAGAGAATTTTTGTCAACTGTGGATTTAAGTCTTAATGAGACAAACCAAGTCAACCTGAATTGCACGTATTCTGCTACCTATATGCTAAGCAGCACTAGATGCTGCTCACTGCTTAGAATACAATTTAAAGGTGCGTAAATGATTGAGGTTTGACTGGAGAGCAAGAGAACATAAGGAATACGTTCTTTATAAATGGAAAATTCTCTCTATGGCTGGTGGCAAAATACATCAATGAAATAACACCATATACATAGCTCAGAAATTTCTGTTACTTTTCTATAGGAAATCAAATTTGTCCTTTGCATTTGTAAGTATTTTGAAGACTTTATGGATATAGGTCCAGAACCTGTGAATTAAACTGAGCATTTCCTTATGTTAAAGATGTAGCTCAATATATCTTGCACAATGAAATTGTAACTTTAATTACAACTTTTTGATTTGCTACATTTAAAGAATAAGGCAAGGTATGTAACACTAATATATATTTTCCATAGTTTTTACTGAATAATAGATAATAGCTGTTAGTAATTCTCACTGTATTGGATTTGAGTTTATTTTTTTAATTATACTGAATGTAGTCCTAGGTTGACAGGAAAATACAATTTTAGGAAATTTAATGATAGATTTTTCAACTTTTGTGGATCTTACTATGAAGACAATATTTCTTGTACAGGATAAGCTCAGTATGGAGCATAATTGATAATGAACAGTCCTGTATCCCAGCTTTTGTCTCCTTCCAATTATGGAGTGATTATATGTTTTATAAGGATTGCATATGTTTATTGGAATCTCTGAGTTGGCTTTCACATAAATAAATAGTATAAATATTATTTGTAAAGACCGTAAAAATATCAACATTTTGGTCATTCCCAGAACTGTTCCTATTGGGGCATACATTTAGAAACTAAGTGAAAATCAGATGAGGAATAGACAAGGTCTAGCTACTATTCGTCAAGATATCTACACTAAGGTAATAAATTTTGTATGGTAACTAATTTGAACCTGAAAATTCCATGGTGCACAAATTGAGACTAAAACATAGCTTGACATAACAGCAATATTTCAAAGTATTCTCATAAAAAGATGAGATTCAGTCTGGGAGAAATTCCTTCCTGGACATCATCCCTGTCTCAAAGCAAATTGCTTCATAGTTTTACAGATAAATCACTTTGTAAGTGTTTTGTTTTAAAAGTATCTAGTAAAAACATGCATAATATTTTTGTAATAAGCAGTGGAGAAGCCACAAAATACTAATCAGGCTTTATTTTTCAAAAATTTAGATAATAATTGAATAAATTATAAAGAGTTGTAGCACCATGACACAGGCAGTCCCTGCGTTTTACCACCTTTCAGCACATAGTCAAATGCTCCATCCAGTCAGGAGCTCTCTGCATCGTTAATTGAATTTTTCCATTGTGGTGCTCTGCTGGTTTGAGGCTAATTGGAATATTTTAATAGAGAAAATTATAGGCTGTGAAAGCAAAACAATGGTGATGTCTACTTCACTCATAGGCTTGCTGAGATGATTAAGAATAAGAACATAAACATAGATCTAAGACACAGAGTCTTGAGCTTTCTAGCTTCTTGTGTTTTCCTCTTTGCTGAGTAACCTAACTAACCACTTTCCTTCTAACCCCGTGGCCGATCCTCCAAACTCACCTTGCGCATAAGCCAAACCTTGGGGTAAGGTATAGGGGTGGGGAGAAGGTGGAAGGGTGGTTGGAAGCCCCTCCTGGGGACTCCGATTTCTGGGAGGGGTGTTGTGTTTCTGTATTACTTTTAACTTGTATATTTCTGTAAATATTCCTGTATATAGTGTATATATCTGCTTGTATATTGTGCTAAGCTGTAAATACAGCTTCATTCCTTAACTTCCAGCTGGCTGAGTCTAGTCTGGGTGCTTTTTGCAAAGTGGGGGGGGGCGGGGAACTCCCAAACCATCACAGGTGCTTGTTCTGGTTCCTGTCTCATTTGACCATACTGGAAAGCAATGAAAATGAGACTGTTTCTGCTGTTCCTAATCAGGAAAGATGATATTTCCTTACAATATGAACTTGTAACTCCTGGATTTGGTGGATTGAAATGCTTTGTGAGATTTCTCATCCCTGCTCTTCCCAGTGCCACTGTTACCCTTTTCACAGACATTTTTTCTAAGGAGTGAAAGAGATGAGCAGTAATCAACCGTAAGTAGGTTTATGTTGTCTCTAATGGGAATTTTATATTTTAACAGATTATTCCATCATATTACTGATCAAAGGAGGAAACCTCTCCAGTACCCATACCTATCAAGAGCTGGTCAGAAAAGCATATGGTCTTGTAGGTTATCTTATTCTTTCAGCTCTTCAATTTTTATATCCATTTATTGGTAAGATCACTTAAAATATAAATGTTTAAGTTTTATAGGTAACAAGTTTTTCACATCACCTCATTCTTTCACTGGTTAAATACCAAAAACTCTGTAAAGAATACACTGTATGTGCCTCTTTCATATAAAAAATACTAAAATTTAATTGGTCTGTTCTGAAATTTGGTGATCCAAAGGACCAGAATAATAGAAATATACTGAAACGTAATAGCAAAGATATTCTTTGTTCACATACACAGAGAAGTGTCTATAAGAAACAGCAAATAAAAGATTCTAATCTAGAATGGGTATCAGAACACAGATCTGATGTGCCTGAAAGAATATAGTATTAATGTTAAAGCCATGATTTTTTAATTAATGATAGAAAGGAATGAAAGTCTGTATCTGATATCTTCTTATATTTTCTCTTCCTTCTGGTTTGAAGATTTTGGTGACTTTTCACATGTGCTAGGAAGCCCTGTGAATTTGATTGCAGGACTGATTATTATACAGGAACTTTGCTACAAGAAAGCTGGTGAGGGAGTTTTTGGGATGTCGAGTAGTGATAGGACTAGGTGGAATGGAGCAAAACTAGAAGTGGGTAGATTAAAGATTGGATGTTAGGAAAAAGTTCTTCACTGTGTGGGTGGTAAGATACTGGAATGGGTTGCCCAAGGACGTGGTGGAAGCCCTGTCCCTGGAAGATTTTAGACCAGTCTGGATGGGGCTCTGAGCAACCTGATCTAATGTGGGCATGGTGTCCTTGCCCACAACACAGGGGTTTGAACTGGATGATCTTCTAGATCCCTTCCAGCCCTGACAGTTCTGTGATTAAATGAAAACAAGGCTTTAAAAATAAACTGGAAAAGTATTGATGTTAGAAATAAAAAATTTTGAAAAGCCTTTCTTCTTCTGAAATAACTTTATATGGCAAGTTAGTAAAATGGCTTTGCTTATCAGACTGGATTCTTGTATGTGTTAAAAAAAAAAAAAAAAGAGGGGATGGGGATCATTGCAGATTTTTTTTTTTAATTTAATTTTATTTTAATCCTGAAACTTAGAAGTTGTTGACAGCCAGAAATCAATCAAGAATGATAGTGGTGTAGAATCCTGAAGACTACAAAATAAGTGCATTAAATGTTTATCAAGTATTTCATATTTGACTTCTATTGACAAAAAATTTTGCTTTCTTTAAGCTATGATCAGTTACAACATAATAACGGGAGACACTTTAACTAAAGTTTTTCAAAGAATTCCTGGAGGTAAGATGCATTTTAAAATTTGGAATGGAAGAAGCTCACTGGATAGGAAATTAGGATCCTGTGTCAGTCTGAAGTCATACTATTACTTTGGTTCTAAATGTCTCTTAAATATAGCTCAGGTTAAGAACTTGAAGCATATTTGTATGAGTGGGGATTTTGTGTGGTATTTATATTAAGTCTTTCCAAAGTAGAAACTATGAATCATACTCCTTGGTTACTGGACTCAGTGAAGAGACCATGTGCTTCAAAGTACTACTTAAACAAATGGGAGTCTTCCATAGTGATATGGAACAATCCCAAGCACAAATACAGGCTGGGTGGTGAATGGCTGGAGAGCAGCCCTGAGGAAAGGGACCTTGGAGTCTGGGTTGATGAAAAGCTCAACATGAGTCTGCAGTGTGTACATGCAGCCCAGACAGCCAACCGAGTCCTAGGCTGCATCAAGAGAAGCGTGGCCAGCAGAGCAAGGGAGGTGATTCTGCCCCTTTACTCTGCTCTTGTCAGACCCCACCTGGAGTACTGTGTGCAGTTCTGGAACCCTCAGCACAGGAAGGACATGGAAGTGTTGGAGCGGGTCCAGAGGAGGGCCACAAAGATGATCAGAGGGCTGGAGCAGCTCTCCTATGAGGACAGGCTGAGAGAGTTGGGGCTCTTCAGCCTGGAGAAGAGAAGGCTTCGAGGGGACCTGATAGTAGCCTTCCAGTATCTGAAGGGGGCCTACAGGAAGGCTGGGGAAGGATTATTTACAAGGTCCTGCAATGACAGGACAAGGGGCAATGGGCTTAAACTGGCAGAGGGGAGATTTAGAGCAGATGTTAGGAGGAAGTTCTTTCCAGTGAGGGTGGTGAGGCACTGGAACAGGTTGCCCAGGGAGGTTGTGACTGCTCCCTCCCTGGATGTGTTCAAGGCCAGATTGGATGAGGCCTTGAGTAACCTGTACTAGTGGGAGGTGTCCCTGCCTATGGCAGGGGGTTGGAACTAGATGATCCTTGAGGTCCCTTCCAACCTTACCATTCTATGATTCTATGATTCTATATATTTTTATAAGGTCTTCATATTTTGTAATCTTTTTTCACTATGAGGGTGACAAAACACTAGAAGAGGCTGCCCAGGGGTTTGTGGAGTCTCCTTCTCTGGAGATACTCAAAACATGCCCAGATGCCTTCCAGTGTGATCTGGTATAGGTGATCCTGCTCTAGCAGAGATGTTGGACTAAGTGATATTTTGAGGTTCCCTTTCAGCCCCTAACATTGTGTGATCCTGCAAGGTATTTTCTACAATAATAATTTGAATACTACACTTCATCTAGCGAATCATTCTGGGTAACTTGCAAATAATGTAATAGATTTAATGTGTGCTTAATCATATATGTGATAATCAGTGATGAACTTCCTGTGTAATATTAATTTATCTGAGATATTTACTGCAAACCCAGATACAGCATTTAGAGCTTTTTAACTCACACTTGTTACCCTTCTGCTGTAAGTTTTCATAGCAGAATCAGTGGAGCAATTTGTGTATGTTTATCCTCTACTTGAGCACAAAGCCAGATAAGTTAAAACATTCTTCACAGGCAAATTAAACTTCAAAGAACATGTCTACAATGAAGTGGAAATTAGTAATTGAGCAAACTCTTTGATTTGCACAGGAGAACTATAATTTTCAGCAGGTGAAGCCTGCAAGGTGTGAGTGCAATTTTAACTGTCATACTTGTTCTATGAATACCTCCCCATGTTGATAGTGACAGTGAATATCTAAGAATTTATATACAATACTACTTCTGCAATAGGAGGAACCCCCTGCCTG
This sequence comes from Eubucco bourcierii, assembly GCA_013396675.1. Taxonomy (NCBI): domain Eukaryota; kingdom Metazoa; phylum Chordata; class Aves; order Piciformes; family Ramphastidae; genus Eubucco; species Eubucco bourcierii. Next base: position 50,403 of record VWZE01008249.1, read on the forward strand.
ATGCATGGTTTTACCTGGCTGGTGGAATGCCTGCCTGAAAAGAGGTGGGAAAACATGATAATCTCCCAAAGAATGGAATAGGAACCGAACATAGACTTTCAGTGTCAATTACCAGTCACTTTCAATCCATAATTGTTGAGCAAGTGATTCATGGCAGCCTGACTGAAACTGAGTTATGTTTTTGACTTAAGTTGTCATTGGCTTAAAAAAACCCCACCAGTTGCACAAATCTCACTGATTGCAGAGAATGTTGTAGTGTTATTGATGCCTTCGGGTGGTAATCTGTGTTTTGACACTGGAAGCCAGCTGACAGCAAAAAAGGAAGTACCCAAAAGAAACCTAAAAATTAACTTATTTTAGTATTACTCCTTAAAAATCTGCTAATATTGAACAGCACAGTAATTGATGTGAACACTCAGTGTCAAAAATAGCTAAAAATTAAATGGCAGTGGTAGAATGTTTTACTTTCAGTCTGCCAACATTGACCCAGGCATGATGAAAGAAATTAATGCTTATCTGTATGTAGGAATGCCAGACTTCCAAAGTCATTTGGTTTGAATTTGCTGAATTCGTGTGATCATGCATATACTGTGTATGACTTCTTCAAGACTAGTTAACGTCTATCCTTACTTAGCTTGAATAAAGGGAATAAAAGCCTAGTCAACATCAGTTTGTTACTCCAGCTTTTTAAATGTAGCTAATCCGTGCCTCAAGCCAGCCTCTTACAGAAATGAATTCTCTTCTTTTTTTGCTTTAGTGGGACCAGATAACGTGCTTACTGACCGTCACTTCATAATTCTTCTTACCACCATCATCTTTACCTTACCTATATCTTTATATCGAGACATAGCAAAACTGGGAAAGGTAAATCATAATAGCAACTGATTTTTTTGTTTACTTTTATGTATGTCATTAGTAAAGAAGTCATAATTGAATGTGTTTGAACTCAGTTACATCTGGCTAAAGCATGTTAAATATTTTAGAAGTTCAGACTGTCTTCAATCCCAAGAAGTACTGGAAACCTTGGGATAGTTTAAGTAAAACTTTGATCTCCATATGAATCACTAGAATTTTTCTATCTACTTCTAATAGAACTCAAATCTTCTAAAACACTGGGTGAGATAGGCCTGATTTTGAAATACTGAGCACCATTGATTAGAAATGCTTAAATGGGAATATCACTCAAAATTAGACAAACGGTTGCAATTGGCTACTTAGTCAAGAAGAATAACAAATTAGGACTTGATTATATAGGACAAGGTTTCTAATTAAAAAGTATTTGACATAGGCTGTTTAGAACTTTACTTGGTTGTTAATTACTCTTTTTTTAAAAAAAAAAAAAAACAAAACTAAAAGGTACGATATGCTGCTAGGAGGACAATATTTCAGTGCTTTAGTGACTGAATTCCTGTTTCTACCTTTACAGGTATCTCTTATTTCTCTGATTTTAACCATTGTCATTCTGATAATTGTGATGGTGAGAACGGTAACATTCAGTCCACAAGTGTGAGTATTCTTACGCTTGCCATAAAGTGAATTTTTAATTATGTGTACTCTTATTTCACTGTTACATGTATCTGCATGGTTTTGGAACATGATTGTTTTGGGAGAGACAGATAATTGATAAAATAGATCTGTCTTAACAGTAATACAAAATGAACTGCTAGACCATACTTTATGTTTTTCTCCCATATGCAAATTTGATAAAATCTCCAAAAAAAAATTATAGACAAACTGGAAATTTTCTGAAGATTTCTGAATGGGATTGTGAGATTGCCTGTTATTTAAGAAATAAACTTTTGTTTTGTCCATTATTTTCAAATTACCTGTGTTTACAATATTAATATAGGTAGCGTCCTAGTAGTGTTTCTGTTATTATAACGATTTACTAATAAAAATTGAATACATGGGTTGATTTACAGGACACCAGGCCTGCTGGCAGCAGGTGGGATACACCTGTCTCAGTGGGAAAAGGATCGTAGCCCAGGAGCTAGCAGGCTCATTGAAAGAGGTTTAAACTAGATTTGAAGGGAGAAAGGCACAAATCTGGGCTGGCTAGAAATAAGCCCAAGGACAGCACAGGAGCACCTGAGAACAGACAGAAAGAAACTGGGACTTGTCACTACAAAATGGTGGGAAGACCTTTAGACCAACTGAAGTGCATCTGCACTAATGCTCACAGCATGGGAAACAAAGAGGAAGAGCTGGAAGCCATTGTCTGTCAGAAAATTTATTATATAGTAGCCACCAAAAACGTGGTGGAATGTCTCACATCACTGGATTGCTGCAGTTGATGGCTCTAAACTCTTCAGAAAGGACAGGCAATGAAGGAGAGGCGGTAGTGTGGCCCTCTATGTTAGGAAGTGTTTTGATTGTATTGAGGTTGGTGATGCTGATGATAGACTTAAGTATTTATAGGTAAGAACTGGGAGAAAGGCCAACAAAGCACAATCCTGGTGGGAGTCTGTTGAAGACCATCCATGAAGGATGAAGAGACATAAAATATTCTTTAGGCATCTGTATGAAGCCTTGCAATTGCTGGCTCTTGTTGGGGACTTCAACTTCCCTGGTATCTGTTGTAAATAAAATACAGCAGAGAGGGTTCTTAGAGTGGGTGGAGGGTAACTTCCAGACACAGTTGGTGACAGAGCTCATGAGGGAAGAAGGCACCTTGCTGCATCTGCTGTTTGAGAACAGAGAAGGACTTGTAGGTGATGTAACGGTTGGGGCTCTGTTGGGCACAGTGATTATGAAATGACAGAGTTCTCAGTTGGAGAAGTAAAGAAGAGGGTCAGCAGAACTCACACCTTGGACTTCTGTTGCACAGACTTTGGCCTGTATCAGAGACTGGTGGACAGAGTCCCTTGGGAGGCAGTCCTGAGGGGCCAAAGGGTTCAGGAAGGCTGGACGCTGTTCAGGATGGAACTCTTTAAAGGCACAGGTACAGGTTGTCTACATGCACTGAAAGACAAGTTGGTGGGGAAGAGAGCTGACCTGGCTAGATAGCTTTGGTTGCTGCTTACACATAATTGTTCATTTGTTTCACTGCTGTGATACATGGGTTCATTGCAGGGCATTTGTGTTTAATGCTGGGAATATAGCTAGAAGAGTAGCTACTAAAGTTGCACCAGATGATGTTATCTATCATCCATAAAATGATGGACTTCAAAGAGTGTGGGACTTCCTCCTCCCCATGTTTCTGAAGTAGCATGTTTTTTATACTGTGCTAAAGGGGTATTAGAATGATCTCAAAATTCTCTGCCATACAGGGAAGAAGCTATATATAATGTTTGTTGATGAACTTGTTACTCTGGTAACATTTCTTCTCAACAGTTGTGATGCACTTAAAAATATGGAATGCATGGTTTGTTTGTTTGTTGGTTGTTTTTTTTTTTTTAATGATAAGTAATGTTGGATTTTGAGTGATCTTGGAGTTTTACTCTTTAATTTTTCAGAGATTTCTTGTTTTGCCTTCACGGTTCTTGTTTTCAGAAATGCATCTAGCAAGTCAATAATCAGATTATTTTGCCTCCCAAACATTCTATCAATGTCTATATTTGCTATTTGTATTTTACAGTTAGAGAGAGACATATATTTCAATTATTAAAACTCTCTTATACAATCTTGCTTAACAGTACACGTTTTCTTACAATGAAAATAAAGAACACTGATATATTTTTATATTAATCCAATCATAGTATTATAACAAGAGAAACAACACATCTTCACTAAAATACAATAGGGAGTTTTCAAAGGTATTTTTAGCAATCATTATTATAAGAAACAGTCCTCATATCTGTCATAAAGGAAACAAAATTGTACAATCCTAGATAAGGGCTCGATGAGGCCAAGAAGGAATATTTAATCCCTACCACTGTCTCATGGTAGAGCTGATTGTATGCCTATTGTTGATGACAGATGATCATCTAGTTTGGTTTTGGCAATTCCATGATTTCCCATTCCACTCTTTAAGTAGCCTTTTCTTGTGGATTCTTCCTAAATATGTATTGTATGTCTCTTTTACTGTCTTTCATCTTAGTTGCTTCTTGACCTAACCATAATGGATATGGAGAGCAAACTGTCTTTTTTTTTTCAACTGCTTAAGAGACACTGTAGAGACCTATAAATTGTCCTGTTTTGGAAATCCTTTCTATAGTCTACAGACTAAACAAGCACAGTTCCTTCAGTGTTTCTCATCATTTCATGTGCCACTCATAATTCTCAATGGCTACCTTAAGTCCTCTGCAAATTTAAGTGAGGTCATGGTGCCCCAACTGGCTGTGGTATTCCAGAAGGACCTGGACAGGCTGGAGAGGTAGGCCCAGGCCAACCTCATGAAATTCAGCAAGGCCAAGTGTAAGATCCTGCACCCGGGTTGGCACAATACCAAGCACAAATATAGACTGGGTGGCAAATGGCTGGAGAACAGCCCCGAGGAAAAGGATCTGGAGGTCTGTGTTGATGAAAAGCTTAACATGACCCTGCAGTGTGCACATGCAGTGCAGACAACCAACTGTGTCCTGAGCTGCATCAAGAGAAGCGTGGCCAGCAGGGCAAGGGAGGGGATTTTTCCCTCTTTGCTCTCATCAGACCCCACCTGGAGTACTGTGTGCAGTTCTGGAGTCCCCAGCACAGGAAGGACATTGAAGATGATCAGAGGGTTGGAGCATCTCTGCTGTGAGGACAGGTTACAAGAGTTGGGGCTCTTCAGCCTGGAGAAGAGAAGGCTTTGAGGAGATATTGTAGTAGCTGTCTGGCATCTGAAGGGGGCCTACAGGAAAACTGGGGAGAGACTATTTACAGGGTCTCGTAATGACAGAATGAGGGGTGATGGGTTTAAACTGACAGAGGGGAGATTTAAGCTAGATGTTAGGAAGCTCTTTACAGTGAGGGTGGTGAGGCACTGGTTGCCCAGGGAAATTGTGCATGCTCCCTTCCTAGAGGTGTGCAAGGCCAGGTTAGATGAGGCCTTGAGCAACCTGTTCTAGTGGGAGTTGTCCCTGCCTATGGCAGAGGGTTGGAACTAGATGATCTCTGAGGTCCCTTCCAACCTAAACCATTCTGTGATTCCCACTGAGGAGCATAAAAGAAAAACTGATGTATCTTGCATGCAGAGTATCTTGACATCCTTTTCTACTGCATCTTTTGGGGATTGCCATGCTCCTGTTTATGTAACCTTGTTTGATGTTTGTCTCTTTGCATCATATTGTGGACAAGTCTTGAGATTGCAGTCTAATAGAAGCTCAAAGCCCTTCTCTACAGAACCATGAGCTGGCAATGTTTACGTTCTTTTACTCTGTTCTCATGAAGTTTAGGTGGCATTTTACCTTGTTCCCCCATCCCTGTTCTTACAAAGCCTTTTTTTTTTTTTCCTTGAATAAGTGCAAAATATAATTTTTTTTTCCCATTTATCAACATATTTATGATTTTTGGTTTTTTCACGTTGTTCTCTAGCATTGTTAACTAGCTCTTGTTAACTGCAGATTTCATGCTTTATGTTAAGGGTAATTCTTTCTCTGATCCATCATTCAGTTTACTGCTGAATACATTTTTAAGTGCTGGATTCAAGTCAGGTTCCACAGGAATCCTGATCAGGTATCTTCGCACTTTGATCAAACTACTCTCTAAGTAGTAATCAGTTTTCATTTGCCTTCAGATTTTCGAACGTGAAGATTGTTTTCCATTGAGAAGTACAATGAGGTTATCTGAGGATGATAAATGCTATCCATATTCTACTGAAAAGCATATCTATTATTTGGGGAACAGAAAATACTATCTTTCCTCAAAACCTTCTGCAGTGTGTTATATCATCAGGGAAACAACATTATTATTTTCAGTGGTTGGATGTGCTTGAAACTGTAGGCTGAAACCCAAAAATTATGTCTTTTGAGTGTTGCTTTTTTTTTTT